>QRFJ01005038.1:0-56972 GCA_006176705.1 Cocos nucifera | reverse complement strand
CCAAAATTCTAGGGATAGCATAGTATCGGATTTTATGTCCGATGTAGATATCGACTCTGGGATCTGTTTGTTTGCAATGGTGGTGCTGTCAACTAGAAAGAGTTCCAGCAAACCGTGATAGCAGATTCCACCATGGAAGTAGAATATATCGCTGATCAGATGCTGCAAAGGAAGATTCTGGTGCAAGAAGTTTGCTGCAGAAATCGAAGTAATGCCATCAGATGCCATTCCTCTATATTGTAACAATAATGACCCATGCTTGTAAGGAGAAGGTCTCATTAGAAATCAAGCACATTGAGCGGCGTACCTCTCATCGTGATTACCTCGAGAAGGGTTTATGTCGAGGTAAGAGAGTCAACTCACAGAATGTGGCAGACCCATAACAAGCTGTTGGGCCAGTAGAGATCGAAGCCACTTAGAAGATGGGCTTAGATTTATGCCTATTGGCTTAGATAAGTGAGAGATTGTTAGATATATGTGCCTAGAAGCCAGAATTGGTAATTATAATACATTTATAGGGGCAAAATTGTAATTTAATAATAATTAAAATGGGTAATTTCTATCATATATGTGATTTGTGTCTGTGATAACACTTTGAGTTATGGAATAATAATTTATATTTTCAAGAGTGAAAATTTAAGACTGAATAATCATTATAACTCATAAAATGCTTCCGACCATAGATCAATCAGAGGATGGTGATTGATGGAGATTGATGTACAATCGCTTCTTAGTAGATGAGTCTTTGAGTCATGTGGGAGACACTGCGCGAGAGTACAGATACAACGTTAGAGAATGAGAGCACTAGCATGACATCTCGAGTAGTCATTAGGGAGTCTACCTTCTCGTGATGCTCGATGCTGCAGTAGTGTGTCTGGTTCTTTGACTTAGATGCATCGATAGTTCACCTTGAGGGTGTTATGTTTGACTACACATACTGTCTCCTAGCCATTCAGAACCCTGAGGTGTATGTTGGCTATAGCATGTTCATATAGGAACTAGATAGCAAAAGATAAAATTATCTACCTCGTGGTAGAGGCAGGCCTTTGATGATATGAGAATCAAGTCCAGAAGTTTGGCCATGGTAGAGTGAAATAATAGAAAAGAGTTTCTATTAGGTTTTCACATTGGATTGAATCGATGGTTACATCATATGACAGAGACTAGGGTTTGACGAGTTCACCTTAACCCTAATCTGAAGGGGCTCAAGAAGTAGATTAATGCACATAGGTAACTACAACCAAGAGGTTCACATTCAGCTCTAATGAGTTGCCACCATATACGCTAGGTGTCACTTGATGATTTTGGGAGCAATTAGAAGATTTAGATCATCGATCATTCTAGCTGTTCGAATTAGAGAGTTCTGATCATCAAAGGAGTTTCGATGATGTGATGATAGAGATCATAACATATCCCATTACCATATAGAACTGAACCTAACTGGGTCACACAAATAAGGGTTTGAATTTGGTGATCATCAATTGAACTAATCCAGTTCAAGTGATCTGAATGAGATTCAATTAGGTTCAAGAAAATCGTGCTAGTACTCGATTGAACCTAACGTTCTTCTTTTACTATCATAAATAGTTGTCCTGACTGAGCCAAAGGAGTTTGTGCTTAATCAGAGGCCTTCATTTGGTCTGATTGGAGCTTGTCCAAGTTAGAAAAGGTTGTCTTATTTTGTAAGACATTACCTACCATTTTTGGTCACCTGCCATTTCTTGTCCTTTGACTTTGGTCAAAAGTTGATCGTTGACTGATCAAACATTGACCATTGACACTTTGACTTCTATCCACATGTCATGCAACTATTGGAGTGCTGGTGGGGGCCTGTCCCCTGCTAGAACTTGGCAAGGAGGAGGGCGCATGCCACCCTTGGCGTGTGCCCAAGTTGGAGGCGCCTAGGAGTCCCTATTGGATAGGGACTCCATCTCCTTTTTGGATTTCGATTAGAGTTCTCCTAAGAACCAACTTTGACTGGTCTTAGGCATCCTTTAAGGAGGAATCCAGGGGACTCTATTCTCACCAATCAGATTTAGATCTGATTTTACAAAGAGTTATGATTGGTTGGGAAGAAGAGGAGTTGGATCACAGACAATCTATAAATAAGACCCTGCGCCCAACTCAAATTAAAAGATTGGACAATTGAAATCCCACACCCCAAGGCTGCCTCTCCCCTCTTCCTCCATGCCAAACCCACCTTCTCCCTCTCCTCTCCACGTCCAAAAGTATTTTGGATCTTGGTTGGTGCAATCCAGACGAGAGAAAGGCGACTAAAAGCTAGAAGGCTGCGCTGCTGCAAAGGATAACTGCTGATCTTCAAAAGGAGTTTTGAAGATCCTTCAGATCAGAGCCAAATTTGATTTTTGGAGATGTGATAGAGAAGAAGAGAATCTTCAGATCTAGTCCGAGTGAATAGTGGTAGAGGCCAGGCACTTGCGTGGCTAGATCCAGAACCTTCCCATGCTGACAGGATCATCATCGGATAATAGGATTACCCACTTCAAGGTAAATTAAATTTGATTTAATTTATCTGATTTTATTTTAATTATTAAAATAATAAGAATCAAATCTGAAACATCCCAGATCTGATCTAAATCAAAGAGAAAAATTTTTGAAATATATTTCTTGATCTGATCAGATCTGAACGAATCTGGTCCGAAAAATCAGGATTCCTCTTCAACTGTTAGGTGTCACTGGTGGATTTTGAGAGCAATTAGAATGATTTAGATGATCGATCATTCTAGCTATTTGAATCAGAAGAGTTCTGATCCATCGAAAGGAGTTTTGATGATGTCGATGATAGAGATCATGATATATCCCATTACCATACAGAACTGAACCTAACTGGATCACACAAACAAGGGTTTGAATCTGATGATCTCAATTGAACTAATCCAGTTCAATTGATCTAAATGAGATTCAATTAGGTTCAAGGAAATCGTGCTAGCACTCGATTGAACCTAACGTTCTTCTTTTACTATCATAAATAGTTGTCCTTACTGAGCCAAAGAAGTTTGTGCTCAATCAGAGGCCTTCACTTGGTTTGACTGGAGCCTGTCCAGTTCAGAAAAAGGTTGTCTTATTTTAAGACAATACCTGCCATTTTTGGTCACCTACCATTTCTCGTCCTTTGACTTTGGTCAAAAGTTGACCTTTGACTAGTCAAATGTTGACCATTGACACTTTGACTTCTGTCCACATGTCATGCACCTATTGAAGAGCTGGTTGGGGCCTGTCCTCCTGCCAGAACTTGGTAAGGAGGAGAGCGCATGCCACCCTTGGCGTGTGCCCAAGCAGGAGGCGCCCAGGAGTCCCTATTGGATAGGGACTCCATCTCCCTTTTGGATTCTGATTAGACTTCTCCTAAGAACCAAGTTTGACTGATCTTAGGTGCCATCTAAGGAGGAATTCAAGGGATGCTATTCCCACCAATCAGATTTAGATCTGATTTCACAAAGGGTTGTGATTGGTTGGGAAGAAGAGGAGTTGGATCACGCTTAGTCTATAAATATGACCGTACGCCCAACTCAAAGAAAAAATTAAAATTCCCATGCCCTAGGCTGCCTCTCCTCTCCTCCTTCATGCCAAGTCCACCTTCTCCCTCTCCTCTCCATGCCCAAAGGAGTTTGGGATCTTAGTTGGTGCAATCCAGATGAGAGAAAGGCGACAGAAAGCTAGAAGGCTGCACTGCTGCAAAGGACAACTGCTGATCTTCAAAAGATATTTTGAAGATCCTCTAGATCAGATCCAGATCTAATTTTTGGAGACATGATAGAGAAGAAGAGGATCTCCAGATCCAGCCTGAGTGGATACCAGTAGAGGCTAGGCACTTGCATGGCTAGATCCAGAACCTTCTGCTACTTATAGGATCATCAACGGGTAATAGGATTACCCTACATCAAGATAAATTTAATTTAATTTAATTTATTTAGATTTTATTTTTATTATTAGAATAATAAAAATTGGATCTAAAATATTCCAGATCTGATTAGGATCAAAGAGAAAAAATTTTAAAATATATCTCTTGATCCGATCAGATCTGAACGAACTTGGTCTGAAAAATCAGGATTTTCATTCAACTGGTATCAGAGCCAAGGTTCTAAAAGTATTTAGATCTGATTTTAAATTTATTATAATTAAAAAATAAATAATTTTAGATGTCACATGAGATGTGATCAGATCTAAAATCAGAAAAAATTGAAATTAAATGATTTGGATCTAAGATTAGAAAATATGCATGACTAGTTCTAAAATAGAATAGTTCTATAGAAAAGTCTTGCATATTTTCAATTTAATTTGATTAAATCATATTTTAGATCTATTTATTTACTATTTTTTGATATTATAATTATTATAATAACATCTAAAAAATAGCAAATAAAATTATTTAATTTTAAACATCATATGAGATATGATTGATGCATGTCTAGACTAGTTATAGAATAGTTCTACATAGTCATCTAGATTAGAGTTTATTTTGATAAGATCAATTTAAATCTAATTTTTTAGATTATTCTAAGATAATTTAGATATAAAAATATGCATGATTTGATACATGAGATGTATGCAAAATATGCCATGATTAGATCTAATTTGTATATGAGATATATGATATAGATCTAAAATAGTTTTGTAGTATTACATGTTCCTAATTAAGGCGTTCCTCTTGGCGTTCCTCGAAGAAGGGTTTAAAGTCCTCTCTCAGAACGAAGAAGGGTTTAAAGGCTCTCTCCTCCCATCCGATGGAGTGTTCTTATGATGTGTAGGGGTGCTACGCATTCGTCCTTAATCAGAAACCCAAAACTTATTTTCTATAAAATCCTAGATCTTGAAACCCTAGAATTTATTGTGCATATTTTATTTATGAACCCTACTTAATTAAGAATTAAGATTATGGAATATTAATTAGGTCTAAAATTGAGAATTTTAGATCTAAGACATATTCATAATACTGGGTTCGGGCTTGGGTAGCTTAATTAGGTCTAAGTGATTGATCAAACCGAATCAAGAGTTGGTTAGATGGGATCAACAATGCTTAAATTGACCAGCCTAATAGGATTAAGTCTGGGTCAAGATCGAGTCACAATCAAGCAAGACCTAATTAGGCTCAGAGGTTAGAGTCTGGATTGTAGGCTAACCCAATTGGTTCTAGCTCAACAATTTGGTGTCTAAGGTAAGTTTGGCACATACGATCGATTGGTTTTTAATTGGGAGCTACTCGACCTGAATGCGTTCTTGTACGAGTTAATGGCATATCCCTTCCATCGGTCTCACTTACCTAGTCATATCTATTAACCCAG
Source organism: Cocos nucifera (assembly GCA_006176705.1). NCBI lineage: Eukaryota > Viridiplantae > Streptophyta > Magnoliopsida > Arecales > Arecaceae > Cocos > Cocos nucifera. Next base: position 51,669 of record QRFJ01005038.1, on the reverse strand, counting down.
TTCTGATTTGAGGTGGTCAATAATCCGAGCTAACCTATGCCACTAGGTTAGTCATAATTGTTATGACTATGATAACTCTAGTTTAATAAGACCTGAATCAATTCTTCCTAAAGAAAAGATTAAGTCTGAGGTCTTCCACCATTGTAGATGTGCGGGCCCTTCCCGAGGTTGATTGTTCTCGGCTGGATACAGTGGCTCAGTTGCACCGAAAAGACACAACCATGTCTATTAGGCATTGGATGCTATGGGCTGGAGGATGAGTTGGACTCAATATTTCGGATACGGTGAGAGACTCAATTAGGAATCCAGTCTGTGCAAATGGTGGGTCTGACTTAACTAAGGAGTGGATCAATATTTCGGATACGGTGAGATTCATGAATTAGAGATCAAGTTTGGGTGCACCATGATTAGAGAATCATTGAACAAGAGTTGTTCACTCATTGGCTAACCCATCACCAATAACTGTTAGGTGAGGTGATGAGTCAGTTGATGAGACCGCACCACCCACTAGAAATCATTAATCATGGAGATTTTCGCATCTCTACAGAGGGAGTGTAGGGATCCAAAAAAATAGTGAGAGCTAATTTATTTAAAAATAAAATTTTTAAATAAATTGGTCAAGTCATAATTACAATATCTAACTAGAATCTTTGACTCTCTATAAAAAAATGTCTATGTCCAACCCATTGGTACGTATCCTGGATACACATAGACTGATTGGACCCAATTATAAAGATTGGCTCAAGAACTACAAAATAGTTTTGGATTTCAAGAAGTTAACCCATGTATTGGACTAGAATCCTTCCATCTTACCAGCCCAGCAATCCACTGAATAGAGAGCATCTCTGGAAAAATGGATAGACGAAGATAATAAGGCCAGATATTACATGTTGGGCTCGATGTCTGATGAGCTCCAACACCAACATGAAGATATCAGGATTGCTCGTCAAATGTTGGCTCACCTGCAGGAGATGTTTGGTGAACAGAGTCGTGCAGCCAAGTATCAAGTCACGAAATGACTTTTTAAGACTAAGATGCGTGATGGACAGTCAGTCCAAGATCACTATCTGATGATGATCAAAGACTTGAAAGAGCTTGAGAAGCTCGGTATGAAGTTAGACTTGGATCTGCAGAACGATATTATTCTGCAATTCTTGACTGATGCATATGGACAATTCATCATGAATTACCAGATGCATAAACTTTAAAATTCCTTGGCCGAATTAATGAATATGCTAATCACTGCTGAGCTTTCTATGAAAGGTTCTAAAGGCTCAGTTCTTGCTATGGAATGGACTTCTTCCAAAAGAAAGTCTTATGGAAAGAAAAAAAAGTCTATGAAAAAGCAAAAGGTGGAAGGAGGAAAGAAGAAGAAGGCAGAGCCGAAGATGAAAGCCGCTATCAAAGAAAAGTGTTTCCATTGCAACAGCGACGGCCACTGGAAGCAGAACTGCCCTACTTACTGGCCACCCTGAAGAACAAGAAGGAAGGTCCTTCTAGAGGTATGCTCATTATTGAGTCTAACCTTACAGTTTCTTCTACATCTAGTTGGTTGCTTGACTCTAGTTCTAGTGCTCATCTGTGTACTTCCATGCAGGATCTTGAGGATAGCAGGAGGCTGAGGGATGGAGACATGATACTATGCATCGGTAATGGAGCAAGAGTTGCTGTAGTGGCGGTGGGAACATACCCTCTTCGATTACCATCTGGTTTAGACTTAGTTTTGAAAGACTGTTATTATGTGCCTGCAGCTAGCAGGAATTTGATTTCTATTTCATGCTTAGCACTAGAAGGCTATGTGATTACCTTCTTTAAGGACCATTGTAACATTCTTTATGAAAAAAATAAAATTGCAAATGGTTTCCTTATTAACGGTCTTTATCAGCTACATATTGATGTATCTATTCTAACTATCGAGCAAAATGTGAATGCCAAATCGACCTAGGGATAGTCCAAATGATAGATATCTATGGCACCTGAGATTAGGTCATATAGCAGAAGATAGGATCAACAAATTGGAGAAAAATGGGCTATTGAGTCCATTGACTTCTGAGTCATATCCAACTTGTGAATCTTGTCTCCAAGGCAAAATGACCAAACTTCCTTTTGTAGGACATGGGGAGAGGGCCACAGATCTCCTTGCCCTAGTACATACTGATGTGTGCGGCCCATTTGATGTGCCGGACTAGAGATAATTTTGTCTACTTCATTATCTTTACCGATGATCTGTCTAGGTATGGGTATGTGTATCTTATGAGACACAAGTCTGAAGCTTTTGAAAAGTTCAAAGAATTCAGACATGAAGTAGAAAAATAAACTGGAAAATCCATTAAGGTTCTTCGATCAGATCGAGGAGGTGAATACCTTAGCCAAAAATTCTTAGACTATCTCAAGGAAAATGGCATAGTCTCTCAATGGACTCCACCAGGAATACCTCAACTCAACGGGTTTCAGAATGGAGAAATCAGATCCTATTAGATATGGTTCGATCCATGATGAGCTTCACAGACCTTCCTGATTTTCTTTGGGGATACTCATTGTTAACTTCAATTTATCTACTGAATAGGGTTTCCTCTAAGACCATTCCTACCACACCGTATGAGATATGGCACGGTAAGAAACCAAGTCTGAGTCATCTCAGAATTTGGGGTTGTCCGGCTCATGTCAAAAGACAACAAGCGGACAAGTTAGAATTTAGGTCCTTCAGAGCTCGATTCATAGGATATCCTAAAGAGTCATTAGGATACTATTTCTACATTCCAAGAAGACCACAATGTGATTGTGAGTCGACATGCCATCTTTCTTGAAAAATAGTTTATTCAAGATAGCGGCATTGGAAAGCAAGATTAAGCTTGATGAGAAAGTCTCACAAGTACAATGAGCTAAGGACCAATTGGAACCAAATCAGGTTGAGCCAATAAGAACACTACCTCCTCCACCTCGTAGATCGGAAAGAGTTTTCCATTCCTTTGAAAGATACTTAGGTATTATTTTAGAGAAAGTAGAGAAAATGTTCCTCATAGGTAATGGTGCTCATGGTGATGATCCCAAAACCTACAATGAGGCAATATCAGATATCGACTCTAAGAAATGGTTAGAGGCAATGCAGTCAGAAATTGACTTGATGCACTCAAACCAAGTCTGGACCTCGATAGATCAACTAGAAGGTATAGTACCTATTAGGTGTAGATGGATCTTCAAGAGAAAGATTGGTGCAGATGGAAATGTGGAGACATTCAAGGCTAGACTAGTGGCAAAAGGTTATAGTCAATGCGAAGGCATTGACTATCAGGATACCTTTTCCTAGTGGCTATACTAAAATTCATCCGCACATTGCTTGCCATTGCAGCCTATTTCGATTATGAAATATGGCAATTGGACGTAAAAACGGCATTCTTGAATGGATATCTTGAGGAAGATATCTATATGGAACAGTCGCTAGGTTTCAAATTGATAAGCATCATAAATTCACTAATAAAAGTATTAATTTATTACTTAATTTATATTAATTTTTAATAATTATTAATCAATTTATATATAATTTTTGAAAAATTCATATTTTTATTAATTAGAAAATTAATTAAAAAATAATAAAAAATAATAAAAATTAAAAAATAAAATTTTATTATCAATAGAAAGAGCTCATTTTTCTAATCACAATGAAATAAATTTCAAGTAAAACAGAGCTAAAATGGAAAAGATATGAATTTTGAAAAATATAAAATAAATAAAAATTAAATAAAAAAAGGCTCAGCCGGCTCCGTAAGCCGAGCCACCAAGCCAAGCCAAGCCATCAAGCCGACTCAGCCATTGAAGCCATCAGCCGGTCCATGATCCAGACATGGACCGCCAGCTCAGCAAAATCCGGCGAATCAGAGATTGCTACGTGGCGGACCTAGACCCTTAAAGGGTCTATAGAAATTTATCGTGGCTCACAGGGCAATCTGGTCATTTCACTCAGTGACAGAAGCGCTGATTGGCTGCGGTGTGCGGTGTGGCCGGTCCATTCGGTCCATGGGAATAGTAATTATGCGATTGGACGGCTGCGATTGATTGCGATCATGATCGGACGGCAGTGGTGATTTCTAGGCTTGATTCAAATTCTATTAAGCGATCTGGCGCGATCCAACGGCCAGAAAACTAAGTGATGAAGATCTGACGGTCCAGAACGCTGCCAGCGGTGATCAAGACTCCCGAAGCGCGATTTGGGCCAAATATCCTCGATCAAGCGCGATCCAACGATCAGAATTTAATCCGATTTTGATCTGCATCCAATTTTGATGATTTTTGGACCGTTGGATTCCTATTGAACGGCTGGATTTTATCAGATTTTCTAGAGTCGTATCAGAGCTATTTTAATTTGAATTTTATTCAAATTTTGATGATTACAAAATTCATTAGTCCCATATTGCCTTTAGAAAAAATATCCAGCCCTCCTAGCTCTATAAAAAGGACCCCAGGCCATCAAAAATTGATATCTCCGATCAAGGTGAAGCTTTGGTACAGGGCAAAGCCAGGCTATGGGTTAAAGGCTGCTTTGAAGCAACGGGTGCCGAGAAGAAGAGCCGAGCTTCTACACCATCTTTCTGCCAATGCCGATCCAAGATCAGAGATCAGGCTATTTTATTTTATTATCTTTTCTTTTTAAATTTTATGTATTTAAATTCTAAAATTTTAGTTAATAAAAATTTTTATTTTTACATTTTAATTTCTTGCTTTTTATTTTTATTGCAATTTAATTTCTGCACTTTAAATTATTGCTTTGCAAGTAGATGCTAAGATCTAACTAGTAGATCTTAGTACCAAATTTAAATTCCTGCATCTTTTAATTTTTATTTTCAATCTTCCGACTTCAATTTTTATTTCAAAATTCAAATCATTTTCTTTTTCTTCTCAAAAAAATCAAAGATTTCAAATCTAAAAACACTACCTTCCCTGTGGATTCGACCCGACTCACTACTATTTATGTATTTTCAATAATTTTAAGAAGTTGGATTAAATTGATAAACACGGTGTCTTAACGAGTTGGAGGGAGAGCTCAAATTTTCAAAGGCATGTGCTGGACCAAAAAAAAGAATATATATATATATATATATATATATATATATATATATATATATATATATATATATTGAGTTAGGTATATTCTTCCATGTTTTTTATTACATCCTTTATTTTTTCTTCTTCTCCATTGAGGACAATGTCGATTAAGTTGGGGGGAGAGAAAAATAAAATTTTTTTTAAAATTTTAAGTCCTCAAAAAAGTTAGTATTTAGTATTTAGATACTTGATTATGCTTAAGAATCGAATAAAACTAAGCATTTTTAAAAGAAAATTGATACACAGATCAGAGAATCTGTGAGATATTGAGGAATCAAGTATTAAGAAAATTCAATAAAGAGTTAAGTCCAGAACATAAAAATTTTTTTTCTTGGAGCATTTCTAATTATTTCTACTAGCATCAAAGAAAAGTCTACTTTTTATAGGCTTGTGTAGGATAACTATACATTTCTTCATATAAAAATTTATTTTAATAAAATAGTTTCCAAGTACTTCTCACTGAGTAATCGGGCCTCTTTGCCTAAGCAAGCATTGAGTTTCGCATCAAAAGGTGGGAAGGCAAAGAAGCTCATTGTAAAGCTAGTCTTAACTCATAGCCTATTTGATTCGAGCTAGTAAGCCCGAGGGGTATTCTATACCTAGTGCCCTAAAGCCAACTGATTTGGGAGTCATTGGCCCAAGACTCGCTACATGGATCAAATAGAAAGCTTAAGGAGTTAAGACACTCAATAGTGGTACAACGTTAAAAAAAAAAAAATAAAAAATATTGGTTTCCCACCAAGTAATCAGGTCCCGTTGCCTAAGTAAGCAATGATATTCGCATCAAAAAGTGGGCAATATAAAAATAAAAATTAATAAATGAAGGATGGAAGTAGCAATACACCTGTCTATATGAAAGTTTAGACAAATCAGAGATAAAAGTAGAATAATTTAGAAAAAGGTTCTGAAAAATTTAATGTTCTTTACTTAATTTTTCTATTGATAAGTATTAATACCCCAATGATATATCTCATTTAAGCTCTACTGAATATCAATGGCCATTTTGAAAATTGCTTAGGTAAAATTCGAAACTCTAAAGTTAAAAGGTATTTAAAACTAAATTCTTTCTTTACTCGAGGACGAGCAAAGCTTAAGTTGGGAGGTGTGATAAGTATAATAAATTCATCAATAAAAGTATTAATTTATCAATTAATTCATATTAATTTTTAAGAATTATTAATCAATTTATATATAATTTTTGAAAAATTCATATTTTTATTAATTAAAAAATTAATTAAAAAATAATAAAAATTAAAAAATAAAATTTTATTATCAATAGAAAGAGCTTATTTTTTTGATCACAATAAAATAAATTTCAAATAAAACGGAGCTAAAATGGAAAAGATATGAATTTTGAAAGATATAAAATAAATAAAAATTAAATAAAAAAAAGAAAACGGCTCAGCCGGCTCCGTAAGCCGAGCCACCAAGCCAAGCCAAGCCATCAAGCCAACTCAGCCATTGAAGCCATCAGCCGGTCCATGATCCAGACATGAACCGCCAGCTCAGCAAAATCCGGCGAATCAGAGATTGCCACGTGGCGGACCTAGACCCTTAAAGGGTCTACAGAAATTTATCGTGGCTCACAGGGCAATCTGGTCTTTTCACTCGGCGACAGAAGTGCTGACTGGCTGCGGTGTGCGGTGCGGCCGATCCATCCGGTCCATGGGAATAGTAATTGCGCGATCGGACGGCTGCGGTTGATTGCGGTCATGATCGGACGATGGTGGTGATTTCCAGGCTTGATTCAAATTCTATTAAGCGATCTGGCACGATCCAATGGACAGAAAATCAAGTGATGAAGATCTGACGGTCCAGAATGCTGCCGGCGGTGATCGAGACTCCCGAAGCATGATTTGCAGCCAGATTTCCTCGATCAAGCGCGATCCAACGGCCAGAATTTAATCCGACCCGCTCTGAGCTGATCTGCATCCGATTTTGATGATTTTTGGACCGTTGGATTCCTATTGAATGGCTGGATTTTATCAGATTTACCAGAGTCATATCAGAGCTATTTTAATTTGAATTTTATTCAAATTTTGATGATTACAAAATTCATTAGTCCCATATTGCCTTTAGAAAAAATATCCAGCCCTCCTAGCTCTATAAAAAGGACCCCAGGCCATCAAAAATCAATATCTCTGATCAAGATGAAGCTTTGGTACAGGGCGAAGCCAGGCTATGGGTTAAAGGCTGCTTCGAAGCAACGGGTGTCGAGAAGAAGAGCCGAGCTTCTACACCATCTTTCTGCCAATGCCGATCCAAGATCAGAGATCAGGCTATTTTATTTTATTATCTTTTCTTTTTAAATTTTATATATTTAAATTCTAAAATTTTAGTTAATAAAAATTTTTATTTTTACATTTTAATTTCTTGCTTTTTATTTTTATTGCAATTTAATTTCTGCACTTTAAATTATTGCTTTGCAAGTAGATGCTAAGATCTAACTAGTAGATCTTAGTACCAAATTTAAATTCCTGCATCTTTTAATTTTTATTTTCAATCTTCCGACTTCAATTTTTATTTCAAAATTCAAATCATTTTCTTTTTCTTCTCAAAAAAAATTAAAGATTTCAAATCTAAAAACACTACCTTCCCTGTGGATTCGACCCGACTCACTACTATTTACGTATTTTCAATAATTTTAAGAAGTCGGATTAAACTGATAAACATGGTGTCTTAACGACAACATCGCATCCCTATCAGATGGCATTTAGCCATAATAGTCAAAATTCTTGTAATATGATCGCTTCAAAAATAAAGATGCTAGTTAGGACTTCACCCATCGAAATTCTCGACCAAGAGATTGAATATAATGATGGAAAAATTCAAGGTGAATCAGCAGAACCACTCATTACCATTCTGCTAGGCAAAGATCCAGAAAGAACCATTCAAATAAGGACTCGATTAAATACCGACCTCAAGGAAAAGCTAATTTCCTTTCTCTAAAATAATTCTGATGTATTTGCATGGTCAACCTCAGATATGCCTAAAATTTTTGCCGATGTCATTATGCACAAGCTGAACATTGATCCTAAACATAAACCCATGAAGCAATAGAAGAGAAGCTTTGCTCCAAAAAGATAAAAGACAATAGATGAAGAGGTCGATAAACTCTTAAAGACAAGATTTTTTGGAGAAACGCGGTACCCAAACTGGATAACCAATGCTGTGAAGGCAAATGAAAAATAAAGAATCTACATCGATTTTACCGACCTCAATAAGACTTGCCCAAAGGACAAATTTTCTTTACTGAAATTGACCAATTGGTTGATGCAACCTCAGGGCATAAGCTATTAAGCTTTATGGATGTCTTCTCTAGCTATAATCAAATCAGGATGGCTCCTAAAGATGAAAAAATATGGCTTTTATCACTGATAAAGGTTTGTATTGTTACAAAATAATGCCTTTTGGTTTGAAAAGTACAAGTACCACCTACCAGCATCTAGTCAACAAAGCCTTCAAGCATCAGATCAGTCACAATATGGAAGTTTATATTGACGACATGCTAGTCAAAAGCATAGAGATAGATTGACATATTACCAACTTAGAGGAGACATTCGAGGAACTCTGAAAGTACCAAATGAAGCTAACCCCAACAAGTGCACTTTCGGAGTTATGGCCAGAAAATTTTTTGATTTTCTTGTGATTGAGAGAGGAATAGAAGCTAATCCCAAGAAGATTCAAGCACTCTTGAAATGAAACCTCCAAGCTTCTTAAAGGAGGTAAGTGGTTCACTAGACAAGTGGCATCGCTTAACAAATTTATATCCAGGTCAACTGAAAAATACCTTACATTCTTTAAAACTTTAAAATAAATTAAAGATTTCAAATGGACAGAGGAGCGTCAATCCACCTTTGACAAACTCAAGGCATATCTTGGCATGGTTTCACTACTATCAAAACTCATCGAAGATGAGGATTTATTCATATATCTATCTATTTTACCTAATGCTATTAGCTTGGTTCTTGTCTGAGATGATGCAGGGACACACGAGTCTATCTATTACACCAGCAAGTTTTTGCGAGATGCGGAGACCCGGTACCCTAGAATTGAAAAAATGATCGCTAAATGGCTTCGATCGTACTTTCAAGCTTATTCTATTATTGTCTTGATAGACCAACCACTGAGATCAGTCCTTTAACAACCTGACGCCTCTGGCCGATTGGCCAAATGGGCCATTGAACTCAGTAAAATTGATATTTATTATCAGCCCAAACCTTCTATGAAAGCTCAAGTGCTGGCCGATTTTGTGGTAGAATGTTCAATACTTGAAGAAAGTTTGGCTCCAGAGATCCAGATAGAAACTACTGAAGAATCTTACTAGCTTTTGCATATAGATGGAGCCTCCAATACTCAAGGAAGCGGAGCTGGCTTAATTTTAGCTAGTCTTGAGGGAGATGTCACTGAACATGCTTTAAGATTTAATTTTAAAGCCTCCAACAATGGAGACAAATATGAAGCCCTTATTGTGGGACTCAAAATGGCAAAGAAGCTCAAAGTTTTCACTGACTCCCAGCTTATCATCAGACATGTACGAGATCAATACGAGGCCAAAAATTCTATTATATCTCAATATTTACATAATGCCAAAGAATTATCCAAATATTTCGATAACTTCAAAATTATTTAAATATCGAGATTAGAAAATGTCCAAACTGATGCGCTTTCATACCTAGCAATATCGGGATTTTCCGACCTTAACCAGAAAGTATTCATTCAAGTCCTGAAGAAACCCAGCATAGAGGTCTAAGTAATTGCTCAGGTGGATCACGAACCAAGCTGGATAAATCTTTTGATGAACTACTTAGGAAGAGGAATATTGCCCAATGACCTTGCTAATGCGAGGAAAATCAAGAGGCAAGCTCTATGGTATGTCATCCTAGAAGGGAGACTCTATAAAAGTCATTCTCTTTCCCATTACTAGGCCCTCAGAGGCTGATTACGTTCTTCGAGAGATTAATGAAGGAATTTATGGCAATCACTAGGGAGGTAGGTCCTTAGCACATAAAGTTATCTGGCAGGGATATTATTGGCCAACCATATAGAAGGACGCTATTGACCTCATCAATAAGTGCAACCAATGCTTGAGGTATACGAATATTTGGCACCAACCAGCTGCAGAACTCATTTCTATTACTGCTTCCTGGCCTTTTGTCATCTGGGGGATGGATATTCTACGACCATTTTTCATGGCAATGGGATAAAGAAAATTTCTGGTAGTGGTCGTCGAATATTTTATCAATTGGATAGAAGCTGAACCACTGGCATAAATTACTGAGAAAAAGATACAAAACTTTGTCTGGAAGTCGATCATTTGTCATTTCGGACTTCCTCAAGTAATTATCATTGATAATGGAAAGCAATTTGATAATGCAAAGTTTAGAAACTTCTATTCTTAATTGTATATTAACCATAGATTAACCTCAATGAGGCACTCACAATCTAATGAAGAAGCTGAGATCACAAATTGAATAATTCTCTAAGGTCTGAAAATCAAGCTCACTAAAGCCAAAGGACTCTGGGCAGATGAACTATATAACTGTTGAATGGAAATCCTAATTTTTCGGACCAGGTTCGTTCAGATATGATCGAATCAAGAGATATATTTCAAAATTTTTTTCTCTTTGATCCTAATCAGATTTGGGATGTTTCAAATCTAATCCTTATTATTCTAATAATAAAAATAAAATCTAAATAAATTAAATCAAATTTAATTTATCTTGATGTAGGATAATCCTATTATCCGTTGATGATCCTATAAGCAGCGGAAGGTTCTGGATCTAGCCACGCAAGTGCCTGGCCTCTACCGATATCCACTCGAGCTGGATTTGGAGATTCTCTTCTTCTCTATCACGTCTCCAAAAATTAGATCTAGATCTGATCTGAAAGATCTTCAAAATACCTTTTGAAGATTAGCAGTTGTCCTTTGTAGCAGTGCAGCCTTCTAACTTTCTATCGCCTTTCTCTCATCTAGATTGCACCAACTAAGATCCCAAACTCCTTTGGGCATGGAGAGGAGAGGGAGAAGGTGGACTTGGCATGAAGGAGGAGAGGAGAGGCAGACTTGGGGTGTGGGAATTTCAATTTTTTCTTTGAGTTGGGCAAAGGGTCTTATTTATAGACTAAGCGTGATCCAACTCTTCTTCTTCCCAACCAATCACAACCCTTTGTGAAATTAGATCTAAATATGATTGGAGGGAATAAAGTCCCTTGGATTCCTCCTTAGATGGCGCCTAAGACCAGTCAAACTTGATTCTTAGGAGAAGTCTAATCGAAATCCAAAAGGGAGATGGAGTCCCTATCCAACAGGGACTCCTGGGCACCTCCTACTTAGGCACACGCCAAGGATGGCGTGCGCCCTCCTCCTTGCCAGGTTCTGGCAGGAGGACAGGCCCCCACCAGCTCTCCAATAGATGCATGACATGTGGACAGAAGTCAAAGTGTCAATGGTCAACATTTGACTAGTCAAAGGATGAGAAATGGCAGGTGACCAAAAATGGCAGATATCGTCTTAAAATAAGACAACCATTTTCTAACCTGAATAGGCTCCAGTCAGACCAAGTGAAGGCCTCTGATTGAGCACAAACTCCTTTGGCTCAGTAAGGAAAACTATTTATGATAGTAAAAGAAGAATGTTAGGTTCAATCGAGTGCTAGCATGATTTTCTTGAACCTAATTGAATCTCATTCAGATCAAGTGAACTAGATTAGTTCAATTGATGATCATCAGATTCAAACCCTTGTTTGTATGATCCAGTTAGGTTCAGTTCCATATGGTAATGGGATATGTCATGATCTCTATCATCCATATCATCGAAACTTCTTTCGATGGATCAGAACTCTTCTAATTCGAACAGCTAGAATGATCGATCATCTAAATCATTCTAATTGCTCCCAAAATCCACCAGTGACACCTAGCAGCATATGGTGATAATCCATCAGAGATGAATGCAAACCTCTTAGTGTAGCTACCTGTGTGATTAAGTTCTTCTATCTTGAGCCCCGATCAGATTCGGGTTTAGGTGAACTCGTCAAACCCTAGTCTCTATCATATGATGTAATCATTTGATTCAAGTCCGATGTGAAAACCTAAATAGAAACTCTTTCTATTATTTCACTCTACCATGGCCATGGGCTTCTGGACTTGATTCTCATGATCATCATAGGGCTGCTCCTCTATCATCGAGGTAGATAGATTCTATCTTGATGCAATCTAGTTCCTACAATGAACATGCTATAGCCAACATACACCTCAGGATTCCGTATGGCTAGGAGACTCGAGTTATGGTGTAGTCAAACTATAACACCCTCAAGGTGAACTGCCGATGCACCTCAGGTCAAAGAACCAGACACACCACTATAGCATCGAGTCAGTCATTGATGAGAAGGTAGACTTCCTAATGACTACTCGAGATGGTCACGCTCAGTGCCCTCGTTCTCTAACGAGTACCTGTACTCTTACTCTGGTGTCTCCACACCGTAGACTCAAGACTCATCTACTAAAGAGAATCGATTGTACACCAACCTTCCAGATCAATCACCATCCTCGTGATGATCCTATGGTCGGGAGCATTTTATGAGTTAATAATGATTATTCATGTCTTAAATTTTCAACTCTTGAAAATATGAATTATCATTACCATTAACTCAAAGGATGTATCACAGATACTAAATACACATATGTGATAGAAAATAATCCATTTTATTGATTTTAGTCAAAATTATAATTTTGCCCCTAGAAGTGTATTACAAGTGTCAGCTAATTCTGGCTTCTAGGGCACATATATCTAACAATCTTCCACTTGTCCTAAAGTCAATTGGCTATAAGTCTAAGTCCCATCTTCTCAAGGTGGGCTTCGATCTTCTACTAGCCCAATGGCTTTGTAAGCGGGTCTGCCACATTGTCTGTGGAGTCAACTCTCTTGACCTTGACGTAATCCTTCTCGAGGTAATCACGGATGAGGTGGTATCGCCGCTTAATGTGCTTGGATTTTTGATGAGACCTTGGCTCCTTAGCAAGGGCTATGGCACCATTGTTGTCGCAGTATAGAGAAATGGCATCTGATGGCATTACTCCGATTTCTGTAGCAAACTTCTTGTACCAGAATGCTTCCATCGTAGCCTTTGATGCAGCAATATATTCTTCTTCCATGGTGGAATCTGCTATCATGGTTTGCTTAGAACTCTTTTAGCTGACAGCACCACCATTGCACACAAATAGACTCCCAGATGTCGACTTTCGATCATCTACATCGGACATAAAATCCGAGTCTGTGTATCCTCTGGACTTGGAGTTCTCCATTACCAAAGACCAACATCATATCCTTAGTTCTTCTCAAGTACTTAAGGATACATTTCATAGAAGTCCAGTGTTCTTCACCTGGATTTGACTGATATCTGCTTGTGACACTCACAGCATGGGCTATATCAGGTCGTGTACATAGCATGGCATACATGAGGCTCCCTATTGCAGAAGCATAAGGGATCTTGCTCATGCGTTCTATTTCCTCAGGTGTGCTAGGGCACATCTTCTTGGAAAGATGAATACCATGTCTGAAGGGTATTAATCCCCTCTTAGAGTTTTCCATACTAAACCTCTTTAGTACTTCCTCTATGTACATCTTCTGTGAAAGTCCTAGCATCCTATTCGGTCTATCCCTATAGACCTTAATTCCTAGAATAAAGGATGCTTCACCTAGGTCTTTCATGGAGAATTTCTTGGATAACCATAATTTGACTGTTGTCATCATGGGAATATCATTCCCAATAAGGAGGATGTCATCCACATACAATACGAGAAAGACAACAGCACTCCCACTAATCTTTTTGAAGACACACGATTCCTCTTCATTTTTTATGAAACCAAACGTTTTGATCACATCATTGAAACGAGTGTTCCAGCTCTGAGATGCTTACTTAAGTCCATATATGGACCTTTGTAGCTTGCAAACCTTGTGATCAGTATCACTGGATGTGTGATAGGGATGCGATGTTGTCGTTAAGACACCGTGTTTATCAGTTTAATCCGACTTCTTAAAATTATTGAAAATACGTAAATAGTAGTGAGTCGGGTCGAATCCACAGGGAAGGTAGTATTTTTAGATTTGAAATCTTTGATTTTTTTGAGAAGAAAAAGAAAATGATTTGAATTTTGAAATAAAAACTGAAGTCGGAAGATTGAAAATAAAAATTAAAAGATGCAGGAATTTAAATTTGGTACTAAGATCTACTAGTTAGATCTTAGCATCTACTTGTAAAGCAATAATTTAAAGTGCAGAAATTAAATTACAATAAAAATAAAAAGTAAGAAATTAAAATGTAAAAATAAAAATTTTTATTAACTAAAATTTTAGAATTTAAATACATAAAATTTAAAAAGAAAAGACAATAAAATAAAATAGCCTGATCTCTGATCTTGGATCGGCATTGGCAGAAAGATGGTGTAGAAGCTCGGCTCTTCTTCTCGGCACCCGTTGCTTCGAAGCAGCCTTTAACCCATAGCCTGGCTTCGCCCTGTACCAAAGCTTCACCTTGATCGGAGATATCAATTTTTGATGGCCTGGGGTCCTTTTTATAGAGCTAGGAGGGCTGGATATTTTTTCTAAAGGCAATATGGGACTAATGAATTTTGTAATCATCAAAAAATTTGAATAAAATTTCAAATTAAAATAGCTCTGATACGACTCTGATAAATCTGATAAAATCCAGCCATTCAATAGGAATCCAACGGTCCAAAAATCATCAAAATCGGATGCAGATCAAGCTCAGATCGGGTGGATTAAATTCTGGCCGTTGGATCGCGCTTGATCGAGGAAATCTGGCCGCAAATCGTGCTTCGGGAGTCTTGATCACCGTCGGCAGCATTCTGGACCGTCAGATCTTCATCACTTGGTTTTTTGGCCATTGGATCGTGCCAGATTCGCTTAATAGAATTTGAATCAAGCCTGGAAATCACCACCGCCGTCCGATCATGACCGCAATCAACCACAGCCGTCCGATCGTGCAATTACTATTCCCATGGACCGAATGGACCGGCCGCACCGCACACCGCAGCCAATCAGCGCTTCTGTCGTCGAGTGAAATGACCAGATTGCCCTGTGAGCCACGATAAATTTCTGTAGACCCTTTAAGGGTCTAGGTCCGCCACGTGGCAATCTCTGATTCGCCGGATTTTGCTGAGCTGGCGGTCCATGCCTGGATCGTGGACCGGCTGATGGCTTCAATGGCTGAGTCGGCTTGATGGCTTGGCTTGGCTTGGTGGCTCGGCTTACGGAGCCGGCTGAGCCATTTTCTTTTTTTTTATTTAATTTTTATTTATTTTATATCTTTAAAAATTCATATCTTTTCCATTTTAGCTCCGTTTTACTTGAAATTTATTTCGTTGTGATCAAAAAAATGAGCTCTTTCTATTGATAATAAAATTTTATTTTTTAATTTTTATTATTTTTATTATTTTTTAATTAATTTTTTAATTAATAAAAATATGAATTTTTTCAAAAATTATATATAAATTGATTAATAATTTTTAAAAATTAATATAAATTAATTAATAAATTAATACTTTTATTGATAAATTTATGATGCTTATCACACCCCCCAACTTAAGCTTTGCTCGTCCTCGAGTAAAGAAAGAATTTAGTTTTAAATACCTTTTAACTTTAGAGTTTCGAATTTTACCTAAGCAATTTTCAAAATGGCCATTGATATTCAGTAGAGCTTAAATGAGATATATCATTGGGGTATTAATACTTATCAATAGAAAAATTAAGTAAAGAACATTAAATTTTTCAGAACTTTTTCTAAATTATTCCACTTTTATCTCTGATTTGTCTAAACTTTCATATAGGCAAGGTGTATTGCTACTTCCATCCTTCATTTATTAATTTTTATTTTCATATTGCCCACTTTTTGATGCGAATATCATTGCTTACTTAGGCAACGGGACCCGGTTACTTGGTGGGAAACCAATATTTTTTTTTTTTTTTTTTTTTAACGTTGTACCACTATTGAGTGTCTTAACTCCTTAAGCTTTCTATTTGATCCATGTAGCGAGTCTTGGGCCAATGACTCCCAAATCAGTTGGCTTTAGGGCACTAGGTATAGAATACCCCTCGGGTTTACTAGCTCGAATCAAATAGGCTACGAGTTAAGACTAGCTTTACAACGAGCTTCTTTGCCCTTCCCACCTTTTGACGCGAAACTCAATGCTTGCTTAGGCAAAGAGGCCTCGGTTACTCAGTGAGAAGTACTTGGAAACTATTTTATTAAAATAAATTTTTATATGAAGAAACGTATAGTTACCCTACACAAGCCTATAAAAAGTAGACTTTCTTTGATGCTAGTAAAAATAATTAGAAATGCTCCAAAATTTTTTTTTTATGTTCTAGACTTAATTCTTTATTGAATTTTCTTAATACTTGATTCCTTAATATCTCACAGATTCTCTGATCTGTGTATCAATTTTCTTTTAAAAATGCTTAGTTTAATTCGATTCTTAAGCATAATCAAGTATCTAAATACTAAATACTAACTTTTTTGAGGACTTAAAATTTTAAAAATTTTTTATTTTTCTCTCCCCCCAACTTAATCGATATTGTCCTCAATGGAGAAGAAAAAATAAAGGATGTAATAAAGAACATGAAAGAATACACCTAACTCAGTATATATATATATATTTTTTTTTTTTGGTCCAGCACATGCCTTTGAAAATTTGAGCTCTCCCTTCAACTTATTCAAATTATCCTAAAAAAAAATAAACTAAAAAGATAAATTAGATAAAAACTAAATATTGGGTTGCCTCCCAACAAGCGCTAAGTTTACCGTCTTCAGTCAGACACAATGTAGCTCACTATCCTATGTCGAATATTGGATTGACAAATTCCAATGGTTTTGGATTGCCAATCTCAGAAAGTTAATTTTTAATCCCATTATTGATATATTTACTATTAATTTTAGGGATATAATTTATGATTCCATTCTCAGACCCATGTTTATTAAGAATTTCTCCTATTTGTTCTTCTAAAATGCTCATGAATGGAGTTTTTGGAGTTAAGTTTGATTCAATGGGTGCTGGAATGGTGACTAAAGGCAGTTTTAATTCTGGAGGTAAATTAATGTAATCTTGCTTAAACAACTCCATTGACATTTCATTACATGCCTCTTGATTTTTATAAGAAGAACCAGCTTCTAGGGTTGAAGGGAATAGGACATTAGGTTTACAAGTCTCGGGTAAATCATCTATTCTCTTTTCCCTTATTTCTATCTCATTTAAACTGGAACTAGCATCAGTACTAATTCCTGGCTTGGGTTCTTCTATGTGGTTAGTCTCAGTACTAACCAGTTCCTCTAAATTTTCATTTTGGCTAGCATCAGTACTAGCCTCTCTCACCTGGTCTTGGTATGGGTCCATAAGAATCCTATAGCTTTTAAGTTCAGGAATTACTTTGATATTCCCAAATTGGGGATTCTTAAGTGAGACATTAAATTGATAACTTGGTCCAGGTGGTTGGTGGACATTAGATGGATTGTTTGAAATTGGTAGGTTCGGTAGTTGATCTAGTTCTCTCCTCATGTTAGACTCAACTAATTGTCCTATTTGAGCTTCTAGTCTGGCGATAGATTGCTGTTGAGTTAGAATTAATTGTTGAAGTTGGTTAAATCTATCATCAGCTAGATTGGTCTGTTGAGGAGGTGGGTATGAAGGCTGATTATAATATGATGGCTGGTTAAACTGACTAGGCTGACCATTATTATAGGCATAATTTTGATAATTTTGCTCAAGTGAAATTTGGGTCTGAGCCTGAGTCTGTTGGGATGTCCAAGAAAAATTAAAGTTACTCCAATCTGAATTATATGAATTTGAAAATGGGTCATTAATCAATTTGGAGTATCCTTGAGTAGCTTGAACTTGTTCTTGGATAAAATATGGAAACTGTGCAGTCATAGGATATTCACTTACATGATGGGTTGGACTAGCACAGATTGAATAACTCTCCTGATAATTAGAAGATTGTTGACCTAGGGTTAGGAGTTGATCTATTTTCTGATCAAGAAGGTCAACTTTATCTAATTTTTGGACTATTAGATTTATATTAGCCATTTGATTATTATGTTTAATGTGAATCAACCATTCAATTAAGTTCAACTAAATCAGAAAAAGCGATTTCCTACCATGCATGGTGTAACCCTAATGTATGGTTTAAAAATTTTTAGAATATTTTTTTATTTATTATTATTATTATTATTTTATTATATTAAAAATTATTTTTTTAATTATTTTTATTTATTAATTTTAATTTAATTTAATTATTAATTTTTAGTTAGTTTAATTTTTATTTTATTTTATTTTTAGAGGAGAAAGGAGAAGAAAGAAAAAAGAGTTCTAAAGAAGAGGTCCTAAGGAGTCCTAGAACTAAGAAGAAAGAGAAGAATTCGGTTTAATTAGATCTAATGTTGGTTAGCAATCAAGTTGGTCAATCAATCCTGACTAAGGGTTATCCTAGATCTAGACAGCTCCTAACTGCCAAGGTCACCTTCAAGCCCTCCAAGTGTAGGATTAGCCAATCAACTAGCCAGGTAAGTGTAAGGTCGGTGGGAGTCCCCCCATTGCTTGCCTTAGACACCAATTATGCTTGGCCAGGTAAGCGAACGGAACCAATTAGAAACCACCTTCCTTCGGGCCCAGTCGTCCCTGAACCACTTTCCTAGACATCAGTCAAATTAACTTATCCTAACCTGGTACAACTCTTTGGATTCCTTGTCCTATTGAGCTCGAGTTTCTAGGGTTGATGTCTAATTGATTTTAATTTAAAGGTTTAGGTCAATGCAGGATGTTGGTTGGTTGTTTGTGGGCTAAGGAAGGGTGATCAAATCCCCACCTTATCTTGTTTAATTGAGTTGTGCCCTTAATTTGATTTAATATGAATATGCACGAAAAAAAAAAAAAAATTCAATCAAAGGGTTTTATGCAATTTAAACTAGATGCATGCAACTAATTGAATTCTGAAAGGCTTACCTTGCCTCCAGCAATCACCAAAAAAATAAAAATAAAAATAAAGATAAAAATAAAACTAATATGATGCATGCTCTAAGCAGTTAGGGTTTCTAATCTTATCATGAGGCTTTTAATTAGGTTTAAATAAATATTTTTTAAATTAATTTAAAAATAAAATAAATAAATAAATAAATAAAAAGAAAAGAGGACTAGGGTTAGGATTGATCTTCACCAAAATTTGATGCTTTCTTCATTTTCTCTTTTTTTTTCTACAAAATAAATAAAAAAAATTAGTAAGCAATATTAAAAAAAATATAATTAATTTATAAAAAAAAATCAAAGAAATCAAAGAAAAAAAATAGCATCTATTCCTTCCCCGGCAACGGCGCCAAAAACTTGATAGGGACGCGATGTTGTCGTTAAGACACCGTGTTTATCAGTTTAATCCGACTTCTTAAAATTATTGAAAATACGTAAATAGTAGTGAGTCGGGTCGAATCCACAGGGAAGGTAGTGTTTTTAGATTTGAAATCTTTGATTTTTTTGAGAAGAAAAAGAAAATGATTTGAATTTTGAAATAAAAACTGAAGTCGGAAGATTGAAAATAAAAATTAAAAGATGCAGGAATTTAAATTTGGTACTAAGATCTACTAGTTAGATCTTAGCATCTACTTGCAAAGCAATAATTTAAAGTGCAGAAATTAAATTGCAATAAAAATAAAAAGCAAAAAATTAAAATGTAAAAATAAAAATTTTTATTAACTAAAATTTTAGAATTTAAATACATAAAATTTAAAAAGAAAAAATAAAATAAAATAGCCTGATCTCTGATCTTGGATCGGCATTGGCAGAAAGATGGTGTAGAAGCTCGGCTCTTCTTCTCGGCACCCGTTGCTTCGAAGCAGCCTTTAACCCATAGCCTGGCTTCGCCCTGTACCAAAGCTTCACCTTGATCGGAGATGTTGATTTCTGGATGGCCTGGGGTCCTTTTTATAGAGCTAGGAGGGCTGGATATTTTTTTCTAAAGGCAATATGGGACTAATAGCCTTTGTAATCATCAAAATACAAAGAAATTTGGATAAAATTTGAATCAAAATAGCTCTGATATGACTCTGATAAATCTGATAAAATCCAGCCATTCAACAGGAATCCAACGGTCCAAAAATCATCAAAATCGGATGCAGATCAGCTCAGATCGGGTCGGATTAAATTCTGGCCGTTGGATCGCGCTTGATCGAGGAAATCTGGCCGCAAATCATGCGCTTCGGGAGTCTTGATCACCGCCGGTAGCGTTCTGGACCGTCGGATCTTCATCACTTGGTTTTCTGGCCGTTGGATCGCGCCAGATCGCTTAATAGAATTTGAATCAAGCCTGGAAATCACCACCGCCGTCCGATCATGACCGCAATCAACCGCAGCCGTCCGATCGCGCAATTACTATTCCCATGGACCGGATAGACCGGCCGCACCGCACACCGCAGCCAATCAGCGCTTCTGTCGTCGAGTGAAATGACCAGATTGCCCTGTGAGCCGCGATAAATTTCTGTAGACCCTTTAAGGGTCTAGGTCCACCACGTGGCAGGCTCTGATTCGCCGGATTTTGCTGAGCTGGCGGTCCACGCCTGGATCGTGGACCGGCTGATGGCTTCAACGGCTGAGTCGGCTTTGATGGCTTGGCTTGGCTTGGTGGCTCGGCTTGCGGAGCCGGCTGAGCCGTTTTCTTTTTTTTATTTAATTTTTATTTATTTTATATCTTTCAAAATTCATATCTTTTCCATTTTAGCTCCATTTTACTTGAAATTTATTTTATTGTGATAAAAAAAATGAGCTCTTTCTATTGATAATAAAATTTTATTTTTTAATTTTTTATTAATTTTTATTAATTTTTAATTAATTTTTTAATTAATAAAAATATAAATTTTTTAAAAATTATATATAAATTGATTAATAATTCTTAAAAATTAATATAAATTAATTGATAAATTAATACTTTTATTGATGAATTTATTATACTTATCACCATCGCTAATAATCTTGTCATCACTAATACCATCGCAGAATCCAATCTAAAAAACTTTTATCACTAATTATCATTATTAGCGATGGCAACTATTGCCATCGCTAATAACTAATTAGCGACGACATTAGTGACAAATATGCTATTGCTAAAAATTTTGATTTTTATTAACTAAACTAGTAAAAATCTATTAGCGATGGCATTTTTGTCGCTAATGTTATTGCTAATAATTTTTAATTTTTTAAAAAATTTAAAAAACTATTAGTGATGGTAATTTTGTCACTAATGCCATCATTAATACCTTTTTAATTTTTTTAAATTTGAAAAACTATTAGCGACGATAATCTACCATTGCTAATAATTTTTATTTTTTTTTAAAATTATAATTCAATAATTTTAAACTTACTAAGAAATAATAATATTTTTAAAAATCTATTAAAAATAAAATAATAACTATTTAACATAATCATAAATATAAAATTAATTATATTATATTAAAAATATAAATTATATAATTTTACATTAAGATACTGCTTTATAAGTATCAAAATTATAAATAAATTTTTTAAAAAAAATAGGTAACATCCTCCTCCTCCTCATCCTCCTGCTTGTCTTCATAGCTGGTGGATAAGAGCTAGATATCCGATCATCTTGAAGTGAAGAAAAATAAAATATTATTCATAAGTTTTGATATGGAAGCATATCTTTCGATATGGAGGTGTATCTTTCGATACTCTCTTCTAATTTTCGAACAGATTATTTCTACACATTTCATTCTATAATACAGAACTATAGCCACCCCTGACCCATTAATTGGATGGTTAGATTGAATTTTTAGATCCTAGATTCTCTTTTCCGATTTAAGCCCAGCCTGAAGCTTTTAAATATGAAAACTTAAAACAAGTAAAAGAGTTTACTAATAGAATTACCTGATGTGATGTGATAGCTAGGACAACGAGCATAGTTGGTGATGCAGCCGTTGTTAGATATGTGTGCCCTAGAAGTCAGAATTGGTTGACACTTGTAATATACTTCTAGGGGCAAAAATTATAATTTTGACTATAAATAATAAAATAGGTTATTTTCTATCATAAATGTGTATTTAGTGTTTGTGATACATCCATTGAGTTAATGATAATAATAATTCTTATTTTTAAGAGTTGAAAATTTAAGACAAGAATTTTCATTATTAACTCATAAAATGCTTCTGACCGTAGGATCATCATGAGGATGGTAATTGATCCGGAAGGTTGGTGTACAATTGCTTCTTCATAGTAGACGAGTCTTGAGTTTACGGTGTAGAGACACTGGAGCGAGAGTATAAGTACTCGTTAGAGAATGAGGGCACTGAGTGTGACCACCTCGAGCAGTCATAAGAAAGTCTACCTTCTCGTCGATGACTGACTCAAAGCTGTAGTGGTGTGTCTGATTCTTTGACTTGAGGTGCATCTGTAGTTCACCTTGAGGGTATTATAGTTTGACTACACTATGACTCGGTCTTCTAGCCATTCGAAATCCCGAAGTGTATGTTGGTTATAGCATGTTCATTGTAGGAATTGGATTGCACCAAGAAGGAATCTATCTACCTCGATGGATGAGGAGCAGCCCTATGATAATCATGAGAATCAAGTCCATAAGCCCATGGCCATGGCAGAGTGAAATAATAGAAAGAGTTTCTATTAAAGTTTTTACATCAGACTTGAATCGAATGATTAAATCATATGATAGAAATTAGGGTTTGACGAGTTCACCTTAACCCTAATCTGATCAGGGCTCAAGATAGAAGAACTTAATCGCATAAGTAGCTGCACCAAGAGGTTTGTTTTCAGTTTTGATGGGTTGCCACCATATACTGCTAGGTGTCACTGATAAATTTTGGGAGCAATTAGAATAATTTAGATGATCGATCATTCTAGTTGTCTGAATCAGAAGAGTTCTGATCCATCAAAAGAAGTTTCGATGATGTCGATGATAGAGATCACGACATATCCCATTATCATATAGAATTGAATCTAACTAGGTCACACAAATAAGAATTTGGATCTAGATATCATCAATTGATTAACCTAGTTTAATTGATTTGAATTAGATTCAATTAGGTTCAAAAAAATCATGCTAGCACACGATTGAGCCTAACATTCTTCTTCTACTATCATTAAAAGTTATCTCGACTGAGCTAAATATATTGTACTCACTCAACTATCTTTACTTGGTCTGACTGGAGTTTGTCTAGATTAAAAAAGGATTATCTTAATTTATGATATAAATTTGAAATAATACCTACCATTTTTCATCACCTGCTAATTCTTGTCTTTTGACTTTGGTCAAACGTTGACCTTTGACCCTTGGACATCTACCCATGTGTCATGCACCTATTGGAGAGCAGATAGGGGCTTGTCCCCTTGCCAGATTTTTGAAAGGAGGGGGTGCATGCCTAGGAAGGCGTGCGCCCATGGATAGGGATGATTGAAGTTCTATACGGATGGGACTCCAGGTTGCTTCTTGGTTTCTACTTAGGTGTCCTATAACTATAGACTTTGACCAGTCTTAGGCACCATCTAAGGATGAATTAGTGGGGCCCTTATCTAATTAGATCAGGTGATGTCATCCCACCAATCAGATTTAGATCTGATTGCATGAAGCAACGTGATTGGTCGGGATGATGTGGCATTGCATGGCGCAGTAGGATCTATATAAACCCTGTCTATGCCCAACTTTTAGAGAGTTCTCTCTTAGCCCATGCCCCAAGACTATCCCTCTCCCTTCTCCATGCTATCTTCTGGTCCTCTCTCTCCTCTCCATGTTTAAGGAAAGTTGGGCTCTAGTTTGGTGAGATCCAGACAAAAAAAGGCTGATGAGAAAGGAAAAAGGTAGCACTACTGCAGAGATGATAGCAGATCTTTGAAAGGAGTTTTGAAGATCTTCCAAATCAGATCTAGATTTTATTTTTGGAGAGATGATAAAGAAGGAGAAGATTTCTAGATCCAATCCGAGTGGATACCGGTAGAGGTAAGGCGCTTGCATGGCTAGATCTAGAACCTCAAGCAATCAGCAGGATCATCAAAGGATAATCTGATTACCTAGCATTAAGGTATAATTAAATCAGATTTAATTTATTTTTATTTTTATTTATTAAATATATAAAATTAGATTTAAAATATTTTAGATCTGATTTAGATATATGAGAGAAATTTTTGAAATATCTCTCTTGATCTGATCAGATTTGAACGAATCTGATCTGAAAAATCAGGATTTCTCCTTCAACTGATATTAGAGCCAGGTTCTAAAAATTATTTAAATCTAATTTTAATTTATTTTGATTTAATTATTTGGTGATTTTAGATGTCACATAAAATGTGATTAGATTTGAAATCAGAAAAATTAAAATTAAATAATAGAGATCCAATTCTACAATATGCATCACTATTTGTAAAATAGAATAGTTCTATACGTAGTCTTGCATGATCATGATTTATTTTAATTAAATTATAATTTTAGATCTATTTATTTTTTGATGATTATAAATATTTTAATAAGATCTAAAAAATAGAAAATAGAATTATTTAATTTTTAGATCATATGAGATATGATGAATGCATGTTTAAACTAGTTGTAGAATAGTTCTACATAATTGTCTAGATTAGAATTTATTTTGATGTGATCAATTTAAATCTGATTTTTTAGATAATTATGAGATAATTTAGATCTAAAAAAATATGCATGATATGATATATGAGATGTATGCAAAACATGTATTAAGTTAGATCAATTTTATATATGAGATATATGATGTAGATCTAACTAGTTTTGTAGATTTATATTTCTGATTAAGGCGTTCCCCTTGGCCGTTCGGTCATAAGAACAAAGTAGGATTTAAATGCCCTCTCCTCCCATTCGATAGAGTATTCTTATGATGTGTAGGGGTGCTACATGTTCGTCCTTAATCAAAAATTAAAAGCTTACTTTTGTAAAATCTTAGATCCTGAAATCCTAGGATTTTATTTACATATTTTGTTTGTGAACCCTAACTTAATTAAGAATTATGATTATGAAATATCAATTAGGTCTAAAATTAAAAATTTTAGATCTAAGACATATTCATAATATTAGGTTCGAGCTTAGGTAGCTCAATTAGGTCTAAGCAGTTGATCAAATCGAATTAAGAGTTGGATAGATGGGATCAACAGTATTTAAATTGACTAGCCTAATAGGATTAAGTCTGAGTCAAGATCGAGTCACATGAGTGATCGATCAAGCTAAGACCTAATTAGGCTCAGTGGTTAGAGTCTGGATTGTAGGCTAACTCGATTAGTTCTGGCTCAACAATTTGGTGCCTAAGGTAAGTTTGATAGATACGATCGACTAATTTTTAATTGGGAGCTGCTCGACTCGAATACGTTCTTGTCGAGTTAATGGAAATATCCTTCACCGTCTCACTTACCTGCCATGTTTGTTGGCTCAGTCTGATCTACAGGTGGTCAATAATCTGACGTAACCCATGCCACTAGGTTAGTCATAATGGTTGACTATGTAAGGTCTCGTTTAATGGGGACCTAAATCAAATCTTCCTAAGAAAAGATTAAGTCTAAGGTCTTCCACATTGTAGATGAGTGGGCCTTTTTGGGATTGATTGTTCTTGGCTGGTTACAGTGATTCAGTTGCACCGTAAAGATGCAACAATATCTATAGGCATTGGTATGCTATGGGCTGAGAGATGGATTGGGCCATATTTCTAGATACGGGAGGGTCAATGTATGGAATCCAAGTCTAAGTAAATGGTGGATTTGGATCTTACTAAGGTAGTGGTCAATATTTTGGAACATGATGAGATTTATGAATTAGAGATCAAGTTTGGGTGCACCATGATGTAGAGAACATTGAACAATAGGTTGTTCACTCATTTCGCTAACCATCAACACAATACTATTATGGTGAGGTGATGAGTCAGTTAGTGGGATGTGCACCGACCCACTAGAAATCATTTATCATGAAGATTTTCGCTCTCTACAAAGAAAGTTAGGGATCTGAGAAAATAGTGAAGTAATTTATTTAAAATTAAATCGCTAAATAAATTTAGTTAGTCTTAATTATAATATCTAACTAAAAAACTTTGACCTCTCTACAGAAAATGTCTGCATCCAACCCAACTAGCACGAATCGGACAGCCATAGACTGACCGAACTAATTATAATGATTGCTCGAAACTCAAATTATTTTGGATTTCGAGAGAAGTTAACTCATGTTTGATCAAGATCTCCATCTACCAGCTGTCCATCGTGAATGGGAGAGCATTCTTGAAAAATGGGGACACAGGCGAATATAACAGGCCAATATTAATGTTGGGCTTGATTTTTGATGAGCTTCAGCGCACATTGAGATATCAGGACTGCTGCGTCAAATGATTGACCTCCCTATAAAGATATTTGGTAATAGGTCGCGTAGCAAGTATCAGTTATAAAGACTATTCAAGGCTAAAATGCTGTGATGGGCAGTCGGTCCAGTCATTGTCTGATGATGTCAAGGACTTAGAAGAGCTTGAGAAGCTCTGAGAGTTGAGGTGTGGACTTAGATCTACACGAATGCGATATAATTCTGCATCCTTGTTGATTGCATAGGATAGTTCATCATGAAACTATCATATGCATAAACTAAAAATTTTCTAGCCGAACTTCCATGAACATGCTGGTTATTCTTTGAGCTTTATTATGAAAATTCGAAAGGCTCAGTGCTTGCTATGGATGAATTCTTCCAAGAGAAAAGTCTTTTTGGAAAGAAGAAGAAGCTGTGAAAAAGCAAAAGATGAAGGAGGAAAGAAGAAAACAGTTTAGAACTGAAGAAGAAGGCGTAGACAAAGAAAAAATATTTTTTATTGCAACAATGATGGCCACTGGAAGTAGAACTGCCCTACTTACCCGGCCACCCTGAAAATTAAGGACGCAGGTCCGCTTTTGGAGGTACGCTCGTTATTGAGTCTAACCTTACGATTTTTTTGCATCCAATTGGGTGCTTGCATCTAGTTCTTATGCTCATTTTGTCGCACTTCCATATAGGATTTTTGAGGAAGTAGGAGCCCTAAGGAGATGGTGAGATGTCCTGCGATTCAGAATGGAGCAGAGTTGCTGCCGTTGGATTCGTCGGAACATATCCTCTCTACGACTTAGCATCTGGTTTTGACTTAGTGTTAAAGATGTTACTATGTGCCTGTAGCAAGTAGGACAATTTGATTTCTATTCTTGCCTTGCTTGGAAGGCTATGGTAATTAGTTTTCTTAGAGACCATTGTAAATTCTTATGAGAAATAAAATTGCAAGTGGGTTTTCTTAATTAACGATCTTTTATTGGTTACATATTAATTTATCCTATTTAATATCGAGGCAAAAGTGATACCAAAAATGACTGTAGGATAGTCAAAACGCATAGGTATCTATGGGCACCTAAGAATAGGTCATATAGCAAAAGATAGCGGGTAACAATTGGAGAAAGATTGGACTATTGAGTCGCTTGACTCCAAGATCATATCCAATTGTGATCTTATTTTCATGGCAAAATGACTAAGCTGGGTCCTTTCGTAGGACATGGGGAAAAGGGCACGGATATTCCTGCCCTAGTAACAACCTGATATGTGTGTTTAGATATATGTGCCCTAAAAGCCAAGAATTGGCTGATACACTTGTATACACTTCAAGGGGCAAAATTATAATTTTGACTATAATCTAATAAATGTGGTTATTTTTCTTCACATATGTGTATTTAGTGTCTGTGATACGTTTGAGTTAATGGTAATGATATTCTATTTCATAGAGTTGAAAATTTAAGACATGAATCAATCATTATTAACTCATAAAAGCTCCCGACCATAGGATCATCATGAGATGGTGATTGATCCGAAAGGTTGGTGTACAATTGCTTCTCTTTAGTAGATGAGTTTGAGTCTAACGGTGTGGAGACACCGAGCTAAGAGTCAGGTACTCGTTAGAAGACGAGGGCACTGAGCGTACACTCGAGTAAGTCATTAGGAAGTCTACCTTCTCATCAATGACTGACTCGATGCTGAGTAGTGTGTGTCTGGTTCTTTGACCTGAGGATGCATCGACAGTTCACCTTGAGGGTATTATAGTTTGACTATCACATTACTCGCGTCTCCTAGCCATAGAACCCTGAGGTGTATGTTGGCTATAGCATGTTCATTGTAGGAATGTGATTGCATCAAGATGGATCTATCTACCTCGGTGGTAGAGGAGAGCCTATATGATCATGAGAATCAAGTCCAGAACCCGTGGCTATGGCTAGTGTGAAATAATAGAAAGAGTTTCTATTTAGGATTTCACATGGACTCGAATCGAATGATTACATCATATAGAAGACTAGGATTTGACGAGTTCACCTTAACCCTAATCTTGATCGGGGCTCAAGATAGAAGAACTTAATTCACACAGGTAGCTGCACCAAGAGGTTCGCATTCAGCCTCTGATGGGTTGCCACCATATATACTGCAGGTGTCACTGGTGGATTTGGGGAGCAATTAGAAATGATTTAGATGATGATCATTCTAGCTGATCGAATCAGAAGGAGTTTTATCCATCGAAAGGATTCATGATGTCTAATGAAGAGATCATGACATATCCCATTACATTACAGAAACTAAACTCTAACTGGTCACACAACAAGGTTTGAATCTGATGATCATCAATTGAACTGATCTAGTTCATTGATCTGAATGAGATTCAATTAGGTTCAAAGAAATGTGCTAGCACTCGATGAACCTATCGTTCTTCTTTTACTATCATAAATAAGTTGTCCTGACTGAGCCAAAGGAGTTTGTGCTCAATCAGAGGTTTCACTATGTCTAACTAGAGTGTCCAAGTAGAAAGGTTGTCTTATTTTGTAAGAATACTGCCATTTTTGGTCACCTGTGAACATTCTCTTGTTCTTTGACTTTGTGTCAAAAGCTTACTTTGACTGGGTAATAGTGACCATTACCTTTGACTTTTGCCACAGTCAGCACATTGGAGAGCTGGTGGGGCTGTCCCCTGCCAGAACTGGCAAGGAGATGGGCGCACGCCAAGGTGGCGTGAGCCCAAGTAGGAGGCGCTGGAGTCTATGTGGACAAGATCACTCCTTTAGATTCCATCAGAGTTCTATCTAAGAATCCAAGTTGACTGGCTAGGCCCTTAAGAGAATCAGGAGTCTCATTCCAACCTAATAGAATTAGATCTGATTTCACAAAGGGTTGTGATTGTTGAGAAGAAGAGAGTGGATTGCCTATAGACACGCCCCAAGCTGCCTCTCCCTTCCTTCTCCATGCAAGACCTCTTCTCCCTCTGTCTCCACGCAAAAGGTGTGGACTTATGTTGGTCGCGATTCAGATAAGGAAAGGCGACAAAGTAGAAGGCTGCACTGCTGCAAAGGACAGACTGCTGATCTTCAAAAGCTAGTTTTTGAAGATCCTCCAAATCAGATCCAGATCTAATTTTTGAGTAGATAGAGAAGAAAGAGGATCTCAGATTCAGCCTGAGTGGATACCGTAGAGGCAGGCACTTGCATGGCTAAGATCCAGAACCTTCCGCTGATCAGGATCATCTACGGTAATAGGATTACCCACACATAGTAAATTAAATTTGATTTAATTTAATTTATTTTTATTTTATTTATTAAAAATATAAGAATCAGATCTAAATATCCTAGATCTGATGAGATAAGAAAATTTTGAAATATATCTCTTGATCCATATCAAGATCTGAAATGAACTGGTCCAGGAAAATCAGGATTTCCTTACATGGTATCAGAGCCATGGTTCTAAAGTGTTTAGATCTGATTTTAATTTTATTTTAAATAAAAATATGTGATTTTAGATTCACATGAGATGTGATCAGATATTGAATCAGAAAAATTAAAATTATATTTGGATTAAGAAATGAAGATATGACATGACTAGTTCTAAAATAGAATAGTTCTATAGAATAGTTTTGCATGTCTTTATTTAATATGATTAAATCATATTTTAGATCTATTTATTTACTATTTTCTGATATTATAATGTTTATAATAACGATCTAAGTAACATAGAAATAAAAATTATTTAATTTTAACATGATATATTAGAATTGATAGATGCTGTAGACTAGTTGTGAGAATAGTTCTACATAGTTGTCTAGATTAGAGTATTATTTTGATAAGATCAATTTAAATCTAATTTTTTAGTTATTATGAGATAATTTAGATCTAAAATATGCATGATTTGATACATGAGATGTATGCAAAATATGCCTGATTAGATCTACTTTATATATGAGATATATGATATAGATCTAAATTGTTTTTAGTATTGAATGTTCCTGATTAAGGCTGTCCTCTTGGCCGTCCGGTCATAAGAACAAGAAGGGTTTAAAGGCCTCTCTTCCCATTCGATGGGTGTTTTTATGATGTGTAGGGTGCTGCGTGTTCGTCCTTAATCAGAAACCCAAAACTTACTTTCTGCAAAACCCTAGATCTGAAACCCTAGGATTTATTGGTGATATTTGTTATGAACCCTACTTAATTAAGAATTAAGATTTATGGAAATTTAATTAGATCTAAAATTGAGAATTTAGATCTAAGACATATTCATAAATACTGGGTTGACTTGGGTAGCTCAATTAGGTCTAAGCGGTTGATCAAACCGAATGAAGAGTTGGTTAGATAGGATCAACAATGCTTAAATTGACCAGCCTAAAGGATTAAGTCTGGGTCAAGATCGAGTCACGATAAGCAAGACTAATTAGGCTCAAGAGGTTAGAGTCTGGATTTTTAGGCTACCCAATTGGTTCTGACTCAACAATTTGGTGTCTAAGGTAAGTTTGCGAATACGACGACACTGATTTTTAATTAGGAAGCTTACTCGACCTGAATGCGTCTTTGTCGAGTTAATCGGATTTCCCTTCCACCAGGTCTCACTTACCGGGCCATATCTGTTGACAAGTTCTGATTTGAGGTTGTCAATATCAGTAACCCATGCCACTAGGTTATCAAATTGTTATGACTTAAAAGTCTAGTTTAATGAGACTAAGATCAATTCTTCCTAAGCAAAGATTAAGACTGAGGTCTTCCACCATTGTGATGTGCGGGCCTTCCGGGTTGATGTTCTAGGCTGGATATAGTGGCTTAGTCGCACCGAAGAGCAACCATGTCTTTAGGCATGGATGCTATGGGCTGGAGGATGAGTTGGCTCAATATTTTGATACGGTGAGAGACTCAATTAAGGAACCCAGTCTATTGCAAATGTTGGGCTGACTTAACTAAGGAGTGGATCAATATTCCGGATACGGTGAGATTCATGAATTAGAGACCAAGTTTGGGTGCACCATGATTAGAGAATCATTGAACAAGAGTTGTTCACTCATTGGCTAACCCATCACCAATAACTGTTAGGTGAGGTGATGAGTCAGTTGGTGAGACCGCACCACCCACTAGAAATCATAAATCGTGGAGATTTTCGCATCTCTACAGAGGGAGTGTAGGGATCCGAGAAAATAGTGGGAGCTAATTTGTTTAAAAATAAAATCCCTAAACAAATTGGTCAAGTCAAAATTACAGTATCTAACTAGAATCTTTGACTCTCTACAGAAAAATGTCTGCGTCCAACCCACTGGCACGTATCCTAGACACACATAGACTGACTGGACCCAATTATAAAGATTGGCTCAGGAACTACAAAATTATTTTGGGTTCAGAGAAGTTAACACATGTTTTGGACCAGGACCCTCCCACCTTACCAGCTCGTCCATCCACTGAACAGAGAGCGTCTCTGGAAAAATGGATTGACGAAGATAATAAGGCCAGATACTACATGTTGGGCTCGATGTCTGATGAGCTCCAGCGCCAACATGAAGATATCGGGACTGCTCGCCAAATGTTGGCTCACCTGCAGGAGATGTTTGGTGAACAGAGTCGCGCAGCCAAATATCAAGTCACGAAACATGACTTTTTAAGGCTAAGATGCGTGATGGGCAGTCAGTCCAAGATCACTGTCTGACAATGATCAAGGACATGGAAGAGCTTGAGAAGCTCGGTGTGAAGTTGGACTTGGATCTGCAGAATGATATTATTCTGCAATCCTTGACTGATGCATATGGGCAATTCATCATGAATTACCACATGCATAAACTTCAAAATTCCTTGGCCGAGTTGATGAATATGCTGGTTACCGCTGAGCTTTCTATGAAAGGTTCTAAAGGCTCAGTTCTTGCTATGGAACGGACTTCTTCCAAAAGAAAGTCTTATGGAAAGAAAAAGAAGTCTGTGAAAAAGCAAAAGGTAGAAGGATCAAAGAAGAAGAAGGCAGCACCGAAGAAGAAGGTCGATGGCAAAGGAAAGTGTTTCCATTGCAACAGCGACGGCCATTGGAAGCGGAACTGCCCTACTTACCTGGCCACCCTGAAAGAACAAGAAGGAAGGTCCTTCTGGAGGTATGCTCGTTATTGAGTCTAACCTTACGGTTTCTTCTGCATCCAGTTGGGTGCTTGACTCTGGTTCTAGTGCTCATCTGTGCACTTCTATGCAGGGTCTTGAGGATAGCAGGAGGCTGAGGGATGGAGACATGATCCTACGCATCGGTAATGGAGCAAGAGTTGCTGCAGTAGCCGTGGGAACATACCCTCTTCGATTACCATCTGGTTTAGACTTAGTTTTAAAAGACTGTTATTATGTGCCTGCAGCTAGCAGGAATTTGATTTCTGTTTCATGCTTAGCACAAGAAGGCTTATGTGATCACCTTCTTTAAGGACCATTGTAACATTCTTTATGAAAGAAATAAAATTGCAAATGGTTTCCTTATTAATGGTCTTTATCAGTTACATATTGATGTACCTATTTTTAACTATCGAGCAAAACGTGAATGCCAAAAATCGACCTAGGGATAGTCCTAAACGACAGATATCTATGGCACCTGAGATTAGGTCATATAGCAGAAGATAGGATTAACAAATTGGAGAAAAATGGGCTATTGAGTCCATTGACTTTTGAGTCATATCCAACTTGTGAATCTTGTCTTCAAGGCAAAATGACTAAACTCCCTTTTGTTGGACATGGGGAGAGGGCCACAGATCTCCTTGCCCTAGTACATACTGATGTGTGCGGCCCATTTGATGTGCCGGCTAGAGGCAATTTTGTCTACTTCATTACCTTTACCGATGATCTGTCTAGGTATGGGTATGTGTATCTTATGAGACATAAGTCTGAAGCTTTTGAAAAGTTCAAAGAATTCAGACATGAAGTAGAAAAACAAACTGGAAAACCCATTAAGGTTCTTCGATCAGATCGAGGAGGTGAATACCTTAGCCGGGAATTCCTAGACTATCTTAAGGAAAATGGCATAGTCTCTCAATGGACTCCACCAGGAACACCTCAACTCAACGGGGTTTCAGAACGGAGAAATCGGACTCTATTGGATATGGTTCGATCCATGATGAGCTTCACAGACCTCCCAGATTTTCTTTGGGGACATTCATTATTAACTTCAATCTATTTACTGAATAGGGTTCCCTCTAAAACCGTTCCTACCACACCGTATGAGATATGGCACGGTAAGAAACCAAGTCTGAGTCATCTCAGAATTTGGGGTTGTCCGGCTTATGTCAAAAGACAACAAGCGGACAAGTTAGAGTTTAGGTCCTTTAGAGCTCGATTCATAGGATATCCTAAAGAGTCATTAGGATACTATTTCTACATTCCAGAAGACCACAATGTGATTGTGAGTCGACATGCCATATTTCTTGAAAAATAGTTTATTCAAGATAGTGGCATTGGAAAGCAGATTAAGCTTGATGAGAAAGTCTCACAAGCAGAACGAGCTAAGGACCAAGTGGAACCAAATCAGGTTGAGCCAATAAGAACACTACCTCCTCCACCTCGTAGATCGGAAAGAGTTTTCCCATCCCCCTGAAAGATACTTAGGTATTATTTCAGAGGATGTAGAGGAAATGTTCCTCATAGGTAATGGTGCTCATGGTGATGATCCCAAAACCTACAACGAGGCGATATCAGATATCGACTCCGAGAAATGGCTTGAGGCAATGAAGTCAGAAATTGACTCGATGCACTCAAACCAAGTCTGGACCTTGGTAGATCCACCAGAAGGTATAGTACCTATTGGGTGTAAATGGATCTTCAAGAGAAAGATTGGTGCAGATGGGAATGTGGAGACATTCAAGGCTAGACTGGTGGCAAAAGGTTATAGTCAACGCGAAGGCATTGACTATCAGGATACCTTTTCCCCAGTAGCTATGCTAAAATCCATCCGCACATTGCTTGCTGTTGCAGCCTATTTCGATTATGAAATATGGCAAATGGACGTGAAAACGGCATTCCTAAATGGATATCTTGAGGAAGATATCTATATGGAACAGCCGCTAGGTTTCACATCCAGTGATACTGATCACAAGGTTTGCAAGCTGCAAAGGTCCATATATGGACTTAAGCAAGCATCTCGGAGCTGGAACACTCGTTTCAATGATGTGATCAAAAAGTTTGGTTTCATCAAAAATGAAGAGGAACCATGTGTTTTCAAAAAGGGTCAGTGGGAGCGCTGTTGTCTTCCTCGTATTGTACGTGGATGACATCCTCCTTATTGGGAATGATATTCCCATGTTGACATCAGTCAAGATGTGGTTGTCTAAGGAATTCTCCATGAAAGACCTAGGTGAAGCATCCTTTATTCTAGGAATTAAGGTCTATAGAGGATAGACCGAATAGGATGCTAGGACTTTCACAGAAGATGTACATAGAGGAAGTACTAAAGAGGTTTAGTATGGAAAACTCTAAGAGGGGATTAATACCCTTCAGACATGGTATTCATCTTTCCAAGAAGATGTGCCCTAGCACACCTGAGGAAATAGAACGCATGAGCAAGATCCCTTATGCTTCTGCAATAGGGAGCCTCATGTATGCCATGCTATGTACACGACCTGATATAGCCCATGCTGTGAGTGTCACGAAGCAGATATCAGTCGAAATCCAGGTGAAGAACACTGGACTTCTGTGAAATGTATCCTTAAGTACTTGAGAAGAACTAAGGATATGATGTTGGTCTTTGGTAATGGAGAACTCCAAGTCCAGGGATACACAGACTCGGACTTCATGTCCGATATAGATGATCGAAAGTCGACATCTGGGAGTCTATTTTTGTGCAATGGTGGAGCTATCAGTTGGAAAAGTTTCAAACAGAACTAGTGATAGCAGATTCCACCATGGAAGCAGAATATATCGCTGCGTCAGAAGGCTGCGAAAGGAGGCATTCTAGGTACAAGAAGTTTGCTGCATGGAGAATCGGAGTGAATGCCATCAGATGCCATTCCTCTGTACTGCGACAACAATGGTGCCATAGCCCTTGCTAAGGAGCCGAGGTCTCACCAGAAGTCCAAGCACATCGAGCGGCGATACCACCTCATCCGCGATTACCTCGAGAAGGGTTACGTCGAGGTCAAGAGAGTCGACTCCGCAGACAATGCGGCAGACCCGCTTACAAAGCCATTGGGCCAGCAGAAGATCGAAGCCCACCTTGAGAAGATGGGACTTAGATTTGTAGCCAATTGGCTTTAGGTCAAGTGGGAGTTTGTTAGATATGTGTGCCCTAGAAGCCAGAATTGGCTGACACTTGTAATACACTTCTAAGGGGCAAAATTATAATTTTGACTATTAATAATAAAGTGGATTATTTTCTATCACATAAGTGTATTTAGTGTCTGTGATACATCCCTTGAGTTAGTGGTAATGATAATTCATATTTTCAAGAGTTGAAAATTTAAGACATGAATTTTCATTTATTAACTCATAAAATGCTCCTGACCGTAGGATCATCATGAGGATGGTGATTGATCCAGAAGGTTAGTGTACAATCACTTCTTTATAGTAGATGAGTCTTGAGTCTATGGTGTAGAGACACCAGAGCGAGAGTACAGGTACTCGTTAGAGAACGAGGGCACTGAGCGTGACCACCTCGAGTAGTCATAAGGAAGTCTACCTTCTCGTCGATGACTGACTCGATGCTACAGTGGTGTGTCTGGTTCTTTGACCTGAAGTGCATCGACAGTTCATCTTGAGGGTGTTATAGTTTGACTACACCATGACTCGGTCTCCTAGCCATTCGGAACCCTAAGGTGTATGTTGGCTATAGCATATTTATTGTAGGAATTGGATTGCACCAAGATGGAATCTATCTATCTCGATGGATGAGGAGCAGCCCTATGATGATCATGAGAATCAAGTCCATAAGCTCATGGCCATGGCAAAGAGTGAAATAATAGAAAGAGTTTCTATTAAAGTTTTCACATTGGACTTGAATCGAATGATTAAATCATATGATAGAAATTAGGGTTTGACGAGTTCACCTTAATCCTAATCTGATTGGGGCTCAAGATAGAAGAACTTAATCATACAAGTAGCTGCACCGAGAGGTTCATTTTCAATTTTGATGGGTTGCCACCATATGCTGCTAGGTGTCATTGGTGGATTTTGGGAGCAATTAGAATGATTTAGATGATCGATCATTCTAAGTTGTCTGAATCAGAAAGTTCTGATCCATCGAAAGGAGTTTCGATGATGTTGATGATGGAGATCATGACATATCCCATTATCATACAGAATTGAACCTAACTGGATCACACAAATAAGGGTTTGGATCTGGATATCATCAATTAGACTAACCCAGTTCAATTGATTTGAATAAGATTCAATTAGGTTCAAGGAAATCGTGCTAGAACACGATTGAGCCTAACATTCTCCTTTTTCTATCTTAAAAGTTATCTCGACTAAGCCAAATGAGTTTGTGCTCACTCAGGCACCTTTACCTGGTTTGACTGGACCTTGTCCAAGTCAAAAAAGGGTTGTCTTAATTTATGAGATAAATTTGAGACAACATCTGCTATTTTTCGTCATCTGCTAATTCTTGTATTTTGACTTGGTCAAACATTGACCTCTGACCCTTGACATCTGCCCATGTGTCACGCACTTATTGAAGAGTAGATAGGGGCTTATCCCCTCTCTGGAAATTGGAAAGAAGGGGGCGCATGCCTAGGATGGCGTGCACCCATGGATAGGGATGCTAGAGTCCCATTCGGATGGAACTCCAGGTTGCTTCTTGGATTCAAACTAGGTGACCCTCACCTATAGACTTTGACCAGTCTTAGGCACCACCTTAGGATGAATTCATGGATCTCTGATCCCACCAATTAGATTTAGATCTGATTAAATGAAGCAATGCGATTGACCGGGGTGATGCAGCACTGCATGGTGCAGCAGAGTCTATAAATAGATCCTATCTATGCCCACTTTCATGAGTTGATCTATGCCATGCCCCAAGGCTATCTCTCTCCCTTCTCCATGCCACCATCTGCCCCTCTCCCTCCTCTCCATGCCCAAGAAAGTTGGGTTCTTCTAATTAGTGCAAGCCAAGCAAGAAAGGCTGACGAAAAAGGAAGAAGGCAACACTGCTGCAGAGACGATGGGTGATCTTCAGAAGAAGTTTTGAAGATCCTCCAAATCAGATCCAGATCTGATTTTTGGAAAAAAGAAAGAGAAGAAAAAGATCTCCAGATCCAGCCCGAGTGGATACCAATAGAGGCTAGATGCTTGCATGGCTAGATTCAAAACCTCAGAGCTTTCACAGGATCATCAACGTGTAACAGATTACCCAAGATCAAGGTAAATAGAATTAATTTAGTTTTATTTTCTTAATTATCATATCATAAATCAGATCTGAAAAGTGTCAGATTTGATCTGGATATGAGAGAAGAATTTTTGAAATATGCCTCTCAATCCAATCAGATCTGAATGAATCTAACCTAGGAAATCGAGATTTTCCTTCACTTCGAGTCAGTCATTAACAAGAAGGTAGACTTCCTTATGACTGCTCGAGGTGGTCATGCTCAGTACTCTCATTCTCTAATGAGTACCTATACTCTCACTCTGATGTCTCTACACCGTAGACTCAAAACTTATCTACTATAAAGAAGTAATTGTACACTAACCTTTCGGATCAATCACCATCCTCATGATGATCCTACGGTCGGGAGCATTGTATGTCTTAATAAATGAAAATTTATATCTTAAATTTTCAACTCTTGAAAATATGAATTATCATTACCATTAACTCAAGGGATGTATCACAGATGCTAAATACATATTTATGATAGAAAATAATCCATTTTATTATTTATAGTCAAAATTATAATTTTACCCCTAGAAGTGTATTACAAGTGTCAGCCAATTCTGGCTTCTAGGGCACACATATCTAACAGGACTTCCACATCACTTCCCCTTTCTCTACTGAAATATTGAATGAATCGGTTCCCACCCGATTCAAGATGCCTACACTGGAGCCATTTGATGGTTTCACGGACCCTAAAGATCATCTTGAGGGATATAGAGATGTTATGAGGCTTCAGAATATGTCTGACGCCCTTCTTTGCATGGCTTTTCCCATCATCCTCAAGAAATCTGCCAGGATATGGTTCTTTAGACTCTATCCTAGGTCTATTTCTTCTTTTGATCAACTGAGCAAGCTTTTTATGGCCTATTTTAGAAGCAACCACCTCCACTTGAAGTACTCGAATAGCCTATTCTCCATGGTGCAGTAGGAGGGCGAATCGCTCTGAGAATATATGGTCCATTTCAATGCAGCCATCCTTGAAGTAAAAGATTTCAACGAGTCCATCACTATATCGATCTTGAAGCAAGGACTCAAGAGCTATCATCTGGTCTTCTCTCTCAATAAAAACTTTTCAAAAAATTATGAGGGAATACTAGCTCGAATCTAGAAGTGTGCCCCTACTGAGGAAGAAGAAAAGTTAAATAAGAAGGAGAAAAAAAATAAAGAGGGGAACAAGTGGTCCCATGAGGAAGAATGTGGGAATCAGGAGAGTAGCAGCAAGCCACTTCGGAAAAATCCGAGATCCCAGAGTCCACCCCGAAAATTTGATAGCTATGCTTCCCTGTCTGCCCCATGATCATAGATCTTAATGGAGATAGAGAATCAAGGATATCTCCACCGTTCCAATCCCATAAAGGCTTTTGCTAATAAAAGAAACAAGAATAAGTTCTGCCACTTCCACCAGGACCATGGGCGTGATACTGAGGAATGTCAGCAACTCAAAGATGAGATTGAGGCCCTAATTCGTTGAGATTATCTTAGCAAGTATGTCCGAGATCGGGCAAACTAGGCCGTGGAGCCATGCTAGAAGCTTGACGACACTACTGAGCATAATTGGCCAACTACATGAGTCATCAACATGATCTCATAAAGCAGTAGGCTTTGGGAGGCATCTAGAAGTCCCTCTCCAAAGAGACAGTACACCAAAAATGTTATTTTTTTTTGATAATGATGCCCAAGGGGTTCAGACACCCCACAATGATTCTATCATCATTTTCATGATAACAGCAAACTATGATATAAAAAAAATTCTAGTTGATAATAAAGCTTGGCAGATATCTTGTTCTATGATTCTAAAGTGATTCTATGGTGGTTGAAGAAAAAATTACACTACCAGTAACTATCGGAAAAGAACTTTATCAGTCAATAGTGCGATTTAAATTTTTGGTCATCAAAATACTGTCTATATACAATGTCATACTCGACCAATCCAGGCTCAATGCCCTTAGATCGGCAGTCTTAACTTATCACCTGCTAGTCTGATTTTCAACCAGATTAGGCATCGGAGAAATGCATGAAATCAAACAATGGCCAGGCAATGCTTTCTGACACTATAAGAAAATAAAGTATTAGCGACGGCATTTTTCTATCACTAATGATGGATATTATCGACAGAATTAGTGACATATTGTCGTCGCTAATAATCCTTTTTGCCAACAACTTTAGCGATGGAAGTTTAGTCGTCACTAATAGTTATTAGCTACGGTCGCTATAGGTATTAGCGACAATATTAGTGATGGCAATTAGCTATTGCTAATACTAATTAATTTTATTTTTTAATTAGATTTTATTATTATTAATAATGGTAAATAATTATTAGCGACAGTATTTTATTATCACTAATAAAAAAATAATTTTATTTTTTTAAATTTGATTGTAAAATTATTAGCAACATAATTATATTATTAGCGATGAAAAAAGCTATTGCTAATATTAATAATTTTAAAAAATATTTTTTAAAAAATTATTTAAATTTTTTTTTAAAATTATTAGCGATGGTAAATTGAGCCATTGCTAATAGCCATCCATAATTAATTAATTTAATTATAATTATAATTAATTTTTTAAAAAAATTTAAATTTATTAGTGATGGCATTTTCATCACTAATAATTAGAAATCCATCACTACTACCTATTAGCGACGGCAAAAATGCCATTGCTAATTTTAATTTTTTTTTCTATTTTCTTTAAATATAGTATAATTTTGAAATTTAAAGTTCATCTTCATCATTTATTATTTAAATAATTATCATTAGAGTATCATCATAAAAGACTGCCTCGATCCGATAGCCCTAGCTATGTCGATCAATAAAATTTGATTTCGACGGTCACAAACGATCGTTTGATGATCTGATAGATAAAGACCACTGATGGATCTAAAAACTTGCAATGATGATCTCGATAATATTTGTAGTACACTATCAAAATTTTACTTCAATCGAATATTATTATCATGATCAATTTAGCATAAAATTATTTAGATCGTTAAATAAAAATGACTGATCAAAAGACCAAATGGCATCCGATTATAAGATAATTTTTTAGATAAATGATCTTTGCTACTACTTTGATCATTTATATAGTGGTGATTTTAAAATTTAAACTGCGTATATATGAATGATTCAAAACTATATATCTCTTGATACTCATTCTTAAAGTTCTTAAGTAATTATACTTGTACTTTTATAATATTTGCTTAATATGGATGGTTTATATATGTGCCATTTGAATTTTATGATCACCATCATACCAATGATTAAATTAGTAGCATAGATTATTTATCTAAAAAATTATCTTAATCAAACATTGTTTGGCCTTTTGATCACTCATTTTTTATTTAACAGCTAAAATCATCCTATGCTAAATTGGTCGTGATAGTGATGTCCGATTGAAATAAAATTTTGATAGTATGCTATAATATCTTCAAGATCATTATTGCAAGTTTTTGAATCCATCATGGTCTCTATCTATCAGATCATCAAATGATTGTTCATGGCCATCAAAATCATTTTTTATTGATCGACATAGCTAGGGCTATCAGATCGAGATGGTCTTTTGTGATGATACTCTAATGATAATTATTTAGACAATGAATGGTGAAGATGGAATTTAAATTTTAAAATTATGTTATATTTAGAAAAAAATAAAAAAAAAATATTAATGATGGATTTTTTATCAACGGCATTAGCGATGGCTAGTTTACCGTCGCTAATAAAAATTATGAAAAAAAAATCTCTCGTAAAAGTATTAGAGATGGACTTTTATTTTTAGCGATGGAGTTTCATTGCTAATGCTTTTATTGATGACATTAGTGACGGTAAGTTTGTCATCGCTACTAGTCTGGATCCTTAAAACCATCATGGGGGAAAAAATTTTTCATTCACCCATGGTCATCATCTCTCATTCCCGCCCTTCATCCTCCTTTTGCTGGTGCCTGAACCACCTCACCCCCCTAATCCTCCTTTCCTCCCTCCCCGCCCAGTCCCTTCGGTGTCCCGCGGCTACTCCAACCCCATGCCGGCCCGACCCCTCAGCCCCAAGCTTGCGGTCGGCCCAACTCCATGGTCGCCCCGACCCCGTCGACCCCAACATTGTGGGCCCAACTCTGCGATCACCCTGACCTCATCAGCCCCGACATCCTCGGCCCGACCTCATGGTTACCCCGACTCTACCACCCCCGATGCTGTCGACTGCACCCCATAGCCCCGAGCCCACGTCTCCCCATGCCTGTGTCTACCCCGACCCCACCGATCCCAACATCGCTGGCTTGACTCCACGGCCCTTGCCCCACCCCCCCCCCCCGCGGCCCCACGCTGCCAACCTGACCCCATGGCTCCGACCCACGCCATCTTCCAAGGGTAA
This sequence comes from Cocos nucifera, assembly GCA_006176705.1. Taxonomy (NCBI): domain Eukaryota; kingdom Viridiplantae; phylum Streptophyta; class Magnoliopsida; order Arecales; family Arecaceae; genus Cocos; species Cocos nucifera. The sequence goes on along the minus strand of QRFJ01005038.1, from coordinate 9,515 downwards.
ATTTGATCCTTCCAAGGGTAAATTTGATAGGCCCAACGACTTTCTTGTTGCTTTTTTTGAAATATTTTAGGTAACTAGATTATTAGAATTTTGAAATTTGATGGGTGCTTTTGATACATTTGTTACCTATGTCAATATATTGACTGTTCTCCCCATAACTCAACCAAGTTAAGCCTTCATCCCAAATTAATTGGGGTAAGTCCTAGTTAACCCTTGTCCATTTTTTACTGCACCTGGAGTCCAAAGTAGTGCATTACTAGTAGAGAGTATTCCAATAATTCTATTTATAGGATTCATATTCAAGGATTAGTTATAGTTATAAGTTTTGTTGCTCCAAGAATTGATTTTGATGACTACAAAATATTTGAATGGAGTACTAATTTTATTGAGTCAGAGATCAAGAAAATATATTTTGGAAGCCTAAAGAGCAAGTAGAAAAGAATTCTAATCTTTTGGAGGTAATTTTATATTTTTTGGATGTCAAAATTAGAAGAAAATCAAGTTTTAGCAAAAAGGTCCACCCTAGAGTTCACCCTTGCTAAAACGGGCTATTTGGCATGCTGATTTCTGACTGGCACACCAAAGGGGTCGACCCTGGGGTCAACCTTTCCTATTCTACAGACCAGAAAAAAAAATTGGCCATTTTCTATTTGCTACCACATAGGTCGACACCCCCATGTACGGTCGACCTCTGCTATTCTACAGGCCAGAAAATAGAAACTGACCATTTTCTATTTTCTGCCATAAAGGTCGACATCCCTGTGCTAGAATCGATCCCTGTGATGGAAACTTCTCTAACAGCTAGTATTTCTACCCATTTTTAGTGCATTAAATACCTAATAAATACTCTCCAACAGCTCTAAATGGCTACTAATCATTCTCCAACATTGATTGAAGGTTTAAAAGGCATTCAAAAGGAAGAAAAGTAGATTGAAAAAAAAATTAATTCAAACTTATAAGCTCCATTGAATACCTAAGAAAAAGAGAGGAAAAAAAAAAGAGAGAAACCAAGCTTCAAAATCAAAGGGCTTTCAAGCAGAACTATCTCCATCATCTTGAACTCTTTTAATAAGAGATTTTGAACTTATTTTAGAAGAAATAAGTTCAATTTTAATGTGTTTTATACTTTTATGTAATTCAGATTTTTTTTTTTTGGTATGTGATCAGATATTTCTTTGTTTTCTTTTGACTTGTGTTGGTGAGTGACCTTTAAAAACTTATATGTTATTATATTTGGTGTTTTGTTATTAAAAAATATATAACTATATCTTATATCTTACGTCATTATTCTATATGCCCTAGTGGAGTAGTAAGGAGTATGCTAGTAGGCAGTAGAGGGCCTGGTAGAACCGAACCATCCAGTAGGATCCAATCAAGCACATGGGCGACTCCATTAGCACACATATTATGGCTGAAAAACTAGTAAGAAATCTATTCCAAAATTCTTCACTAGAACTATAAAAATTCTTATATGTATGCTTTAATTAATTTAATTTTATTATTTACTTATTGTAGATATAGCAACTGATTCATCCACCAGTCAGCTATAGTTGTGGGAGGCCATATACCAGTCTAGGAGGGCTGGTGATTATTTAGATTCTAAATCGTAATAGATCGCGGTAAGAATTTCAAGCAGTATTTATTAAATTATTATAGGATTTGATATGTATATCAGAACTAATATATTTCTAAACTATGTAGGTGGATTATGTGGAGGACGTCATTGTATGGTACGATGATGACCCGTCCACTCAGTCCGCCTTTAATCTTGAGGGATGGCTTAGGATCATTGGAGGGGTGAATAGAAGTCGAGTCATAGGATTCAACCACAGCTTCGATCCTCCAGTGGCTCGATCATCTTCGACATCCTCATAGGCCTCGACATCTCAGATTTAGAGCAATGCCCACGTGGAGGAGGTCATATAGAGGCTTCTGAGCTAGCAACCTCAAAGCATTCAGGATGTCGTCCACGATGCAGTCATGAAGGCTCTTCAGGATCCACGGTTGAAGGAGAAATCTTGATTTCCCAAATCAGGTTCGTTTAGATCTGATCAGATCAAGAGAGATATTTCAAAAATTTCTCTCATATATCTAGATCAGATTTGAGATGTTTCAGATCTAATTTTATAGATCTAATAAATAAAAATAAAAATAAATTAAATTTGATTTAATTATACCTTGATGCTGGGTAATCAGATTATCCTTTAATGATCCTGCTGATTGCCTGAGATTCTAGATCAAGCCATGCAAGTGCCTGACCTCTATCGATATCCACTCAAACTGGATCTGAAGATCTTCTCCTTCATTATCATCTCTCCAAAAATCTGATTTGGATCTGATTTAGAGGATCTTCAAAACTCCTTTCGAAGTCTGTTGTCGTCTCTGCAGCAGTGCTGCCTTCTTCCTTTCTCGTCAGCTTTTTCTTGCTTGGATCGCACCAAACTAGAGCCCAACTTCCCTTGAGCGTGGAGAGGAGAGAGAGGACTAGAAGATGGGATGGAGAAGGGAGAGAGGTAGCCTTGGGGCATGGGCTAAGAGAGAACTCTCTGAAAGTTAGGCGTAGAGAGGGTTTATATAGACCTTGCTGCACCATGCAGTGCCACATCATCCCGGCCAATCAAGTTACTTCGTGCAATTAGATCTAAATCTGATTGGTGGGATGACATCACCTAATCCAATCAGATGAGAGCCCCACTAATTCATCCTTAGATGGCGCCTAAGACTGGTTAAAATCTATAGTTATGAGCCACCTAAGTAGAAACCAAGAAGCAACCTGGAGTCCCATCTGTATGGGACTCCAGTTGTCCCTATCCATGGGCACACACCTTCCTAGGCATGCACCCCCTCCTTACAAAAATTTAGCAAGGGGACAAGCCCCTATCTGCTCTCCAATAGGTGCATGACACATGAACAGATGTCCAAGGGTCAAAGGTCAATGTTTGACCAAAGTCAAAAGACAAGAATTAGCAGATGACAAAAAATGACAGGTGTTGTCTCAAATTTATCTCATAAATCAAGACAATCCTTTTCTGACCTGGACAAGCTCCAGTCAGACCAAGTAAAGGTACCTGAGTGAGCACAAACACATTTGGCTCAATCGAGATAACTTTTAATGATAGTAGAAGGAGAATATTAGGCTCAATCGTGTGCTAGCATGATTTTCTTGAATCTAATTAAAATCAATTGAACTGGGTTAATCCAATTGATGATATCCAAATCTAAACCCTTATTTATGTGATCTAGTTAGGTTCAGTTCTGTATGGTAATGGGATATGTCATGATCTCTATCATCAACATCATCAAAACTCCTTTCGATGGATCAGAACTCTTCTGATTCAGACAACTAGAATGATCGATCATCTAAGTCATTCTAATTGCTCTCAAAATCCATTAGTGACACCTAGCAGTATATGGTGGCAACCCATCAAAATTGAAAATGAACCTCTTGGTGTAGCTACTTGTGTGATTAAGTTCTTCTATCTTGAGCCCCGAATAGATTAGGGTTAAGGTAAACTCGTCGAACCCTAATTTCTATCATATGATTTAATAATTCGATTCAAGTCCAATGTGAAAACTTTAATAGAAACTCTTTCTATTATTTCACTCTACCATGGCCATGGGCTTATGGACTTGATTCTCAGGATTATCATAGGGCTGCTCCTCATCCATCGAGGTAGATAGATTTCTTCTTGGTGCAATCCAATTCCTACAATTAATATGCTATAGCCAACATACACCTCAGGATTTCGAATGGCTATGAGACTGAGTCATGGTATAGTCAAACTATAACACCCTCAAGATGAACTGCAGATGCACCTCAGGTCAAAGAACTAGATACACCACTGCAGCTTTGAGTCAGTCATCGATGAGAAGGTAAACTTTCTTATAACTGCTCGAGGTGGTCATACTCAGTGCCCTCGTTCTCTAACAAGTACCTGTACTCTCGCTCCGGTATCTCTACATCGTAAACTCAAGACTCATCTACTATGAAGAAGCAATTGTATACCAACCTTCCGGATCAATTACCATCCTCATGATGATCCTACAGTCAGGAGCATTTTATGAGTTAATAATGAAAATTCTTGTCTTAAATTTTCAACTCTTGAAAATAAGAATTATTATTACCATTAACTCAAGGGATGTATCACAGACACTAAATATACATTTATGATAGAAAATAACCAATTTTATTATTTATAGTCAAAATTATAAGCCCCTAGAAGTGTATTACAAGGGTCAGCCAATTCTGGCTTCTAGGGCATACATATCTAATAAATTTCCCCCTTGACCTAAAACCAATTGACTACAAATCTAAGTCCCATCTTCTCAAGGTAGGCTTCGATCTTCTGTTAGCCCAATGGCTTTGTAAGCGGGTCTGCCACATTGTCTGTGGAGTCGACTCTCTTAACTTCGATGTAACCCTTCTCGAGGTAATCGCGGATGTGGTGGTATCGCCACTCGATGTGCTTGGATTTCTGATGAGACCTCAACTCCTTAGCAAGGGCTACGGTGCTATTGTTGTCACAGTACAGAGGAATGGCATCTGATGGCATCACTCTGATCTTTATGGTAAACTTCTTGTACCAAAATGCCTTCTTTGCAGCTTTTGATGTAGTAATATATTCTGCTTCCATGGTGGAATCTGCTATCACAGTCTGCTTGGAATTTTTTCAACTGATAGGTCCATCATTGCACACAAACAGACTCCTAGATGACAGCTTTCGATCATCTACATCGAACATAAAATCTGAGTCTGTATATCCTTGGACTTGGAGTTCTCCATTATCAAAGATCAACAACATATCCTTAGTTCTTCTCAAGTACTTAAGGATACATTTCACAGAAGTCTAGTATTCTTCACCTGGATTTGACTGATATCTGCTCGTGACACTCACAGCATGGGCTATATCAGGTCATGTACATAACATGGCATACATGAGACTTCCTATTGATGAAGCATAAGGGATCTTGCTCATGCATTCTATTTCCTCAAGTGTGCTAGGGCACATCATCTTGGAAAGATGAATGCCATGTCTGAAGGGTACCAAACCCCTCTTAGAGTTTTCCATGCTAAACCTCTTTAGTAGTTCCTTTATGTACATCTTCTGTGAAAGTCCTAGCATCCTATTCGATCTATAAACCTTAATTCCCAGAACAAAGGATGCTTCTCCTAAGTCTTTCATGGAGAATTCTTTAGATAACCATATTTTAACTATGGTCAATATGGGAACATTCCTAATAAGGAGGATATCATCCACATACAATACGAGGAAGACAATAGCGCTCCCACTGATCTTTTTGAAGATACATGGTTTTTCTTCATTCTTGATGAAACCAAACAATTTAATTACATCATTAAAACAAGTATTCCAGCTCCGAAATGCTTGCTTAAGTCCATATATGGATCTTTGCAGCTTGCATACCTTATGATCATCATCACTGGATGTGAAACCTAGCGGCTGTTCCATATAGATATCTTTCTCAAAATATTTATTTAAGAATATCATTTTCACGTCCATTTGCTATATTTCATAATTGAAATAGGCTGCAATAGCAAACAATGTACGAATGGATTTTAGCATAGCTACTGACAAAAAGGTATCCTGATAGTCAATGCCTTCGTGTTAACTATAACCTTTTGCCACTAATATAGCTTTGAATGTCTCCACATTTCCATCTGCACTAATCTTTCTCTTGTAGATTTATTTACACCCAATAGGTACTATACCTTCTGGTGGATCTACCAAGGTCCAGACTTGGTTTGAGTATATCGAGTCAATTTCTAACTTCATTGCCTCTAACCATTTCTCGGAGTCGAATCCGATATTGCCTCATTATAGATTTTGGGATCATCACCATGAACCCCATTACCTACGAGGAATATTTTCTCTACTTCCTCTAATATAGTACCTAAGTACCTCTCAGAGGGATGGAAAACTCTTTTCAATCTACGAGGTGGAGGAGGTAGTGATTGGATTGGCTTAACCTGATTTGGTTCCATTTGATCCTTAGCTTGTTGCTCTTATGAGACTTTCTCATCGAGCTTGATCTACTTTTTAATGCCGCTATCTTGAATAAATTATTTTTCAAAAAAGATGACATGTCAACTCACAATCACATTGTGATCTTCTGGAATGTAGAAATAATATCCTAATAACTCTTTAGTATATCCTATAAATCGAGCTCTAAAGGACCTAAAGTCTAACTTGTCCGCTTGTTGTCTTTTGACATAAGCCGGATAATCCCAAATTCTGAGATGACTCAGACTTAGTTTCTTACCATGCCATATCTCATATGGTGTGGTAGGAACGATTTTAGAAGGAACCCTATTTAGTAAATATATTGTAGTTAACAAATAGTATCCCTAAAGAAAATCAGGAAGGTCTATAAAGCTCATCATGGATCAGACCATATCTAAGAGAGATTGGTTCCTCCATTCTGAAATCCCGTTGAGTTGAGGTATTTCAGGTGGAGTCCATTGAGAGATTATGTCATTTTTCTTGCGATAGTACAAGAATTTCTGACTAAGGTATTCATCTCCTCGATCTGATCGAAGAATCTTAATAGGTTTTCCTATTTGCTTTTCTACTTCATGTCTGAATTTCTTAAACTTTTCAAAAGCTTCAGACTTATGTCTCATAAGATACACATACCCATACCAAGATAAATCATCGATAAAGGTTATGAAGTAGACAAAGTTGCCTCTAGCCGATACATCAAATGGGCCACACATTGAAGGGAAATCCTGATTTCCCGGTCCAGGTTCGTTCAGATCTGATTAGATCAAGAGATATATTTCAAAAATTTTCTCTTGATCTCAATCAGAACTTGATATGTTTTAGATCTGATTCTTATTATTTTAATAAATAAAATAAAACAAGATAAATTAAATCAAATTTAATTTACCTGATTTGGGTAATCCTATTACCCTGTAGATGATCCTGATTGCAGCGGAAGGTTCTGGATCTTAGCCACGCAAGCGCCTGGCCTCTACCGGTATCCACTCAAGTTGGATCTGGAGATCCTCTTCTTTTCTATCACACCTCCAAAAATTAGATCTGAATCTGATCTGGAGGATCTTCAAAACTCTTTTGAAGATCTGCAGTCATCCTTTTGCAGCAGCGCAGCCTTCTTGATTTTGATCGCCTTTCCTTGATCTGAATCGCACAAACCAAAGTCCAAAACACCTTTTGGACGTGGAGAGCAAGGGGAGAAGAGACTATGGCGTGGAGAAGGAAGGGAGAGGCAGCCTTGGGGCGTGTCTAATAGCATTCACTCTTACTTCCTCTCAACCAATCACAACCCTTTGTGAAATCAGATCTAAATCTGATTGGTTGGAATAGAGACCCCTGGATTCCTCCTTAGAGGGCGCCTAAGACCAGTCAAACTGGATTCTTAGTAGAACTCTGATTGGAATCCAAAGGGAGGTGGAGTCCTTGTCCAACAAGGACTCCTAGGCGCCTCCTACTTGGGCTCACGCCACCCTTGGCGTGCGCCCTCTCCTTGCCAGGTTCTGGCAGGGGGACAGGCCCCCACCAGCTCTCCAATAGGTGCATGACATGTGGTCAAAAGTCAAAGGGTGAATGGTCAACGTTTGACCAGTCAAAGGTAGACTTTTGACCAAAGTCAAAGAACAAGAAATGGCAGGTGACCAAAAATGGCAGGTAATGTCTTACAAATAAGACAACCTATTCTGACTTGGACAACCTCCAGTCAGACCATATGAAGGCCTCTGATTGAGCACAAACTCCTTTGGCTCAGTCAGGACAACTTATTTATGATAGTAAAAGAAGAACGTTCGGTTCAATCGAGTGCTAGCACGATTTCCTTGAACCTAATTGAATCTCATTCAGATCAATTGAACTAGATCAGTTCAATTGATGATCACCAGATTCAAACCCTTGTTTGTGTGACCCAGTTAGGTTCAGTTCTGTATTGTAATGGGATATGTCATGATCTCTATCATAGACATCATCGAAACTCCTTTCGATGGATCAGAACTCTTCTGATTCGAACAGCTAGAATGATCGATCATCTAAATCATTCTAATTGCTCCCAAAATCCACCAGTGACACCTAGCAGTATATGGTGGCAACCCATCAGAGCTGAATGCGAACCTCTTGGTGCAGCTACCTGTGTGATTCAGTTCTTCTATCTTGAGCCCCGATCAGATTAGGGTTAAGGTGAACTCGAAATGGTGTAGTCAAACTATAACACCCTCAAGGTGAACTGCCGATGCATCTCAGGTCAAAGAACCAGGCACACTACTGCAGCATCGAGTCAGTCATTGACGAGAAGGTAGACTTCCTAATGACTACTCGAGGTGGTCACGCTCAGTGCCCTCGTTCTCTAACGAGTACCTGTACTCTCGCTCCGGTGTCTCCACACCGTAGACTCAAGACTCATCTACTAAAGAGAAGCGATCGTACACCAACCTTCCGGATCAATCACCATCCTCGTGATGATCCTATGGTCGGGAGCATTTTATGAGTTAATAATGATTATTCATGTCTTAAATTTTCAACTCTTGAAAATATGAATTATCATTACCATTAACTCAAAGGATGTTTCACAGACACTAAATACACATATGTGATAGAAAATAACCCATTTTATTAATATAGTCAAAATTACAATTTTGCCCCTAGAAGTGTATTACAAGTGTCAGCCAATTCTGGCTTCTAGGGCACATATATCTAACAATCTCCCACTTGTCCTAAAGCCAATTGGCTACAAGTCTAAGTCCCATCTTCTCAAGGTGGGCTTCGATCTTCTCTCTTTGCTGCCAATGGCTTTGTCAGTGGGTCTGCCACATTATCTGTGGAGTTGATCTCTCTTGCCTCAACGTAACCTTTCTCAAGGTAATCGCGGATGAGATGATATCGCCGCTCAATGTGCTTGGACTTCTGGTTGATGACTCGGTCTTAGCAAGGGCTATGGCGCCATTATTGTCGCAGTAAAGAGGATGGCATCTGATGGCATTACTAAATTTCTGCAGCAAACTTCTTGTTTACCAAGACGCTTCCTTTTGCAGCCTCTTGATGCAGCTATTAATATTCTGCTTCCATGGTGGAATCTGCTATCACAGTTTGCTTGAAACTTTCCAGCTGACAAGCTCCATCACACAAAGAGACTTTCAGATGTCGACTTTCGATCATTATATGGACATGAAGTCGAGTCTATGTATCCTGAATTGGGTTTCCATTACACAAGACCAACATCATATCCTTAGTTCTTTCTCAAGTACTTAGGATACATTTCACGAAGTCCAGTGTTCATTCCACCTGGATTTGCTGATATCTGCTTGTGACACTCACAGCAATGGGCTGATATCAGGTACGTGTACATACATGGGGCTTAACCATTGAGGCTTCCCTATTGCAGAAGCATAGGGATTTGCTCTTGCGTTCTATTTTCCTCAGATGTGCTGGAGGCACAATCTCTGGAAGATGAATACCATGTCTGAAAGGGTATTAATCCCCTCTTAGAGTTTTTCCATACTAAAACATGAAGCT